>JAXGGA010001970.1:0-42500 GCA_038373865.1 Uloborus plumipes
GAACTTTAACGAATCACCAGGGGTGCCCACAGGGGGGTGGGATTATGGCGCTTGTTGCGCCATCAAATTTTTTTTTTCGGGGGGGGGGGACTTTTTAAACTAATTTATTCATCTATTAAATTATTTATTATCTTTTAATTAATCCTTTAATTTATCTTTTTAATTTTAATTATTCACTGATTTTTTTTAATAAAAATTATTCATTAATTTATTTTTTAATTTAAATTACTACTTTTATTTCTTTATAATTATTTTTAATTAATTAATTAATTGATTTTTTTGTGTGCGCGTGTGTGTGTGTGCTTGGAATGTCTAGAAGGGAAGAAGCGATTCTATTCTGCGCATAATTCGAAATTTTAAAAAATTAATAATATATAAAAAAATAATTGTTATAATTAGAAAAAAATAAATAAATAACATTAAAAAAATAAAATGAAAAAGAGGGGTAAAAATAAAAAGCAGGAGAGGGTTGTGAAAAATGAGGGGGAGGGGGTTGCGCCATTGGTCTCGTGGGGAGATGGGCACCCCTGCGAATCACCCTAGTTAATTTGCTGAATTTTCTTACTAATCTGTCAATTAACTGATTTCTGCTCTTCAGCAGTGAGATATTTGCAATGAAAACGATTCTGTAAAAGTGGTTTTCCTGCTATCATACATGCAGAGTTAATATCCGAAAACCAGCTTTTCGTGCTTCAATGCGCAGACTACTAATAATGGTAGTTTTTAAAACTAGAAGAAAATAATAAACATTTTCAGTCAAAACCTCTTAGAGTGCTCATTTTTCATGTTATAACACACGTCGAATTTTAGGCCATTTGCCAGCTATTTAATTTAGGTATAAAATTTGTTTGAAAATTTTCGTGACTTTTTATCTGATTTTAAAATACTGATGATGCTATTTTAAGACCAGAAATACTTTATAAGAAAAACTGATACTTCTCCATGGAATAAGTAAAAATGTGACTAGGGAGCTTCAATTATGTTGGAAAAAAGAGTGACCGCATTCAGGCACAGCACCTTATGTAGTACACACATGCATTCGCATGTTATTTTTATATTCATTGCTGATCCTATTTAGCATTAAGGAAGTGTTAATGGATGGAACGCAATGTTATGTACCGTTGAGTTTCCGAATAAACCTCCGATTCCAATATTACTCCTATTGCGTAAAGCGCTACATGATTGTTGAAGAAAAATATTTTTGTTCAAATGCCTTGCATTTGAGGGGAGGACGGGGTTATACATAGCTTAAAATGCTTTACTTTTACTATCAGGGAAATAATTGAAAACTAGGTACTAAGATAGCTACAAATTTGATTTTTAGCTCTTGGAGGGGGACCCCCCCCCGGGACCCCCTCCGTTATAAAATCGACGTCCGTTTTAATTAGCTCTAAACAATGAGATTGTGTGCTAAATTTATACAGATCCTTATGTTCCTCTTTTTCACAAAACTTTACTGGCGTCAGTGATCCAATGGTGTTAGTTTGTTCATCGAAAAGAATTAAAGAAGACAGGTAGAAAGTTACTGAAAAGGGGGAATCCATTTGTCACCTAATCGAATGATTTGGAACGAATTTTTCTTCCGCCCCACATTCTCCCGAAGACAATTCAAGGCGGAAAGTTTGGGCTCCGTGTTTCTGCTCTAATAAGATTTCGCGGCGACTCCTCATTAAACGAGCTAACTGCTGTCTCCTGCTAAAATACAGGTTAATTACTCCCCGTAATGAGCAGCCCGAAAGATCCCCTTCGGATTTCAGAAAGGAGAGAAAAAATAAGGACCGGCTCGACGGCTAATTGGCAGAAGAATGGCACACATCGGGGTGATAATGAACTTTTGCGTCGCTCGTGTCTCGCTTGCTCATCCATCTGACGTCGTATGGAGGTCGCGTGAATCACCACTCATCCGACCACTTTGCAGGCGACGACCTCTGTGTAAATGCTGGGCCCCTCGCATTGGCGCCATGTTTGGACTCTGCGATGCTGCCGTGCTAAGCGCAAAAGTGGTATCTGCAGTCGAGCTCAAACTGAGATATTACTCTTTAAAGTTTTGCCCCACCAAGTATTTTTTTCAGACGATACTTTTTCAGAATTTTTTTAAAAATATTTAGAGTTCTTAAATGACGATATAATATTGTATTTGAAGGGGAAGTGGATAAAGGTGATGTGTAGGGATGCACTGATTAATCGGCAGTACCGATTAATTGGCCATAATCGGCCACTTTGCCGATAATTAATAATCGGTAAAATCCGGCCGATTAATCGGCCGAAAAATATTTTTCAAATATTATTCTTTATAGTATACCTTCACTAAGAAACAATGATAAATAATTTTATTAACAGCAATAGTAATTCTCTTAATTGATATAAAGTTTTTTAAACCAATTCTCCTACTTTAAATAAATATACATAGACATTGTTGCAATATTTTTCATGTGGCGATAGTTTTCTCCTTAGAACAGTGCTTTTAGATAACCTCTAATTTTCAAAGAAAAAAGTATTGAATTAAATTGCTACTAAGTGTTAAAAAATATGAATTAAAAGTACTCCTAAATTGGAGTGCTTACCACAGATTCCCCCTCCCCCTTTTTTTGAATTTTTATGTCCAATTAACATATCTAACAATGTGTTAATTATATTATTGACAATAATACGAAAGTTGGTTCTAAGAAATTTGATAAAACATTGAAATTATTTTATGAAAACTAGGAAAATGAAAAAAAAAATTCTCTCAGAGATAAATTACTTACTATTTCTAAACTTAAATTTGTTTAAGAGAGAAAAAAACAGTGATGGTAAAATTGGTAGTAGAAAAACAATCATCCTTATCATTAATCGGCTAAGCCGATAAATCGGCCGATTATCAACAGCCGATTAATCGGTAATCAGTAATCGGCCAATTTACTTATCAGTGCATCCCTAGTGATATGTGACATTTGAATTTCTCCGACTTACACAAATTTAAATTAGTATATGTTCAATTGTGTTAACTCATATAACCGTTGAAGGGGCAAGTGAATAAAGGCGATATGTGACAATATTTTTAGTATCTAGAAAAGTTTTCAAAAAAAAAAAAATATATATATATATATATATATATATATACATTAACACTTTCATCCATGGTAAAAAGTAAGAAAAACTAAAATTGTCATATATCACCTTCATCCACTTTGCCCCTTCATTTAGGTAAAATACGTCACAAAAAGCCACCTGGTGGCGATAACTCAATTTTATTAAAAAGTGCAGATACGACTTTTCTGCTTAGCAGGGCAGTATGGAGCAATGCCCATTGAAAGATAATGCAGTGCAGTGGCGCATTCAGGATTTTTTCCTGGGAGGGGCAAGAATTTTTTCGGATGCATGAAGTGAGAAGCAAAATCTGTGAAATCTCAACAACTCCCCTCCTCGTTTTATGTAGCTTAACTTTTTTTTTAACTTCGTTTTTGCTGCGTTTTATTAAAAAGTTTTTATTTTAATTATCAGCTGATATTATAAAATTTCAAGTGAGAATGAAATAGTACACTTTCCTGTTCTCAATGCTTTTATCTCTCTTTCTTTTGCTCTTTTTCTCTCTCTCCATCTGTAGAAAAACAAAATTGGGTCATATCTCTAAAGCATGAAAGACACACAGCACTCTAATTACGACCAATTTAAGAAAGAAATAAAGAATCTGCGGTAAATATTACTTTCTTAAAAAAGAAAGAAAGAAAAAGAGGTTCTACATAAAATAAAAACTGCTAAACAAAGTTAATTCCGTAAAAGTTCTTTTCCTGCTGTCATAGTGTCAATATCCGAAAAGCAACTCTATGTGTTGCAATGCGCAGAATTACGTTGGCAACTTGAGAAACGAAGCAATTTTTCGCCCTTTAACGAATCACCCGACACTGCAAAAAACAAACTGTTGTTTTTACACTATAATACTGGCAGTAGAGGTTCCTATTTAAAACTGTAAAATGGACAGTAATAAACTAAAATTAGCAATTTTACAGTTTATTACTGCAAAGCAGCAATTTTATAGTTTACTACCACAATTTTACAGCTCATTACCACAAAATTAGCTGTATTATACTGTAAAAACAACAGTATTATACTGGCAGCAGAGGTTCCAGATTAAAACTGTAAAATGCACTGTAATAAACTAAAATTAGCAATTTTACAATTTATAACTGTAAAGAGCAATTGAATCGTTTATTTCAGAAACTACCCAAGCAACAAATTTCTAATTTTGAGAAAATATTAATTTCTTCACGTTAAAAGATTTAATAGCGATTACAACAATATTTTCTGAAAGAAATTATCTAAATGTGGATATTTTTCAGTTTAAAATATTGAAATCCTAATCGATTTTTTCATAAGTAACGGTAAAAATACCTTTTTGAACTTTTAGTGTTGTTCGCTTAGGTGGTTTCTGAAATAAACGATTCCATTTATAGTTTATTAATGTAAAATTAGCAATGGTTACAGCCTATTACTGTAAAATTAGTAATTTTTTGTTTGTTACTATAAAATTAGCTGTATTGCACTGTAAAAACATCTATTTTTTACAGTGAAGTAGCTGGGATAATCAGTTTTCTAAACTGCTAGTTAATTTATTTCTGCTCTGTGGCAGTTACTTATTCACAATGTAAACAAAGGAATTCTGTAAAAGTTTTTTTCCTGCTGTCATAGTATCAATGTCGTTAAACCAACTCTCCGCGCCGCACTGCGCAAACTGTACTAATAATGGTCGTTTTAAAAACTAGAAAAAACCGAATACTTTACTTTTTCGCTCTACACCTCTTTGTTGCTCATTTTTCATTTTGTAACATCGAATTTCAGGCTGCCTGCTAGATATTTAGTCTAGGTGTAGAATTTGTTTGAAAAGATTTGTAACTTTTTATCAGATTTTAAAATAATGAAGATGCCATATTATATTTGAAGACTGCTATTTCTGCATGGAGTAAGTAAAAATATCAAGTCCCCGTTTTTACTATTATAGTTTACCATGGCGATAAATTTCTACTTTTTGAATTATAGCTGCAGATCCGAACTGTTAAAATCGTTATTTTTCAAAAAAAAAAAAAAAAATCACAAATGAAATAACTATGTATGTCAACACTTTCAAACTCAGAATATTACAGCTCAAATGTATAAGGAAGTATGCTGGATAATTTCTTTCGTAGAAATACCTCTAAAGGTTTTTTAATTTCATTTCAATTCTTGAGAGTGCGATTTGCGTTAATTTTGAGGCATTTAGTTGCGGGAAAGAAACTTTTGTAACAAAAATCTTGCCCATGATTCGTTGCATACAGTTGACCCTCGATTTTACGAATCTCTAATCTACGAAGATGCACGATTTTACCAGCCGCAAATTAGGTCCGATTTTTTTTTTCTCATTTGAAGAATGCAATTCGATTTTACGAATTCTCGATTTTCTGAACATTTTTCGTGGTTCCCCAGAATTTGTGAACTAGAGCGTCAACTGTAGAAAGTACGGTATGTGATGACTGAGGTGACCATTTAATTATGTCATTAAAACGGGTCATTCAACAATTCAAGCAGATGAAAAGTGAAAAATGTTGCATTCAGTTTTAGCTTATTGCGAAAGAAAAAAATACAGAAAGGAACACTTAAAAAGAAAAATTGATAAAGTATTATACACTGTAAAAAATGAATGTTGTTTCTACAGTATAACACAGCTAATTTTATAGTAATAAACTGTAAAAATTTGTCATTTTACTGTAATAAACAGTAAGATTTCTACTTTTGCAGTGCTAAACTGTAAAATTGCTAATTTTACAGTACTAAACTGCAAAATTGCTAGTCTTAGTTTATTGCCGTGCATTTTACAGTTTTAAACTGGAACCTCTGCTGCTTGTATTACACTGTTGTTTTTACAGTATAATACAGCTGAACTTTATGGCAGTAAGCTGCAAAATTTCTAACTTTACCGTAAGAAACTATAAAATTGCTAGTTTTACAGTTTATTACTGCGCATTTTACAGTTTTAAATTGGAACCTCGGCTGTCAATATTATACTGTAAAATCAACAGTTCATTTTTGCAGTATATTTTTTAAATGCACAAATTGGTTTGAGTGCATTTGATGTGTGCTGTCTTTAAATAAGAATAGAATTATTGGCAAGATTCCTTACTATCTACTTTTATATTAAAAAAATATTGCTTTAACCCTTTTGCGGCTAACGGGACACATACGTCTCAAGCAAGTATAAAAAAAATTATTTTGGGACGGAAACTCTTCTTTGACATTCCCGCAAGTCCGGCCAATATTTTTGAATGTACTTTCGTTCACACTGGGTAGGTGATTTTTCATAAAAAATATAGCATTTTATTTTTAGCATTCTAGTGTCCTACTCATAGTTTATGATGCCAAAATTGTTCTGGCGCAAAAAAAAAAAAAAAAAAAAAAAAAGTCGTCATGAAAGGATTAAGAGCCACTATTTAGAACTGTTGTGCTCTTTTTCGCTAGTTTATAAATAAGTGGTACGGGAATAAAAACTCTTTCCAATGTTGCATTAGGACCCAGCAAACATAACAAATATCCAATATTTTTATGCAAAGTTCGCATATTTCAAATTATTGACAGAAAAAAACTTAAATAATTTCACCCAGCAAGTGTCGGTTGAAACATTTCGGTGTTTTGTTCTGTTACTTCATAAAACGGGACCTTTTTAGCTGCTCGCAACTTAGTTCGGGGAAAACGGGATAATAGGCGGGTTGAAATCTGGATTATCCCGTTCAAAACGGAATATATGGTCATCTTAGGCGAGTAAAGTGATCATAGGTCCCGTTTTGAATGGGACAGTCTCGTTCTTAGAAAGGCTGTCCCGTTGTCACCGAACCCATGCTTGGGACATCGAAGTGCCCCGTTTTCTGAAAGAGAGTAACTTAGAAGGTTGTTTCAAAAGTAAGAGACTAAATAAAATACTCGACTGCTACATTTCTTGGCTATGGAGAAATAAGCTGAAACCAAGCAAAGGAAGTAGTTCCTTGCGCGATGTCCGCATTTTGGGTGAAATTAATCTAGAATGTTGGAAAAATATAGTCAAAGACGACCAAATTTATGATTAATCATCAAATTAAGTGAAATGTTTTTTAAACTTCAACTATGTAGGTGCGTTTAGTTTTAGTTTTTTTTTTTTTTTGCATAATGTCTTATTAATTGGATTTCAAAACAAATTATTTTCTTTTTCAGAAAAGCTTCATCAGTTTTTTTTTCTTTTTTTTTTTTTATGAAACATTTTTCTTTTATCTGTAGTATTTTAGTTAAGATATATGTGCAAGTACCTAGTGTAGTATAACTATATGCAGAATGAAGTGGAGTTCGATTACTGTTTTGTAACATGGTTCAAAGTGGCCACTAACTTTTTTGGATTTACTGTCCACTGTCCACTATCAAATTTTTTTAGTCTCAAGCTTTAGTGACCCATCGTACCAGCGCTAGAGAGCAGACTCCGTAACTGAGCATTCGTAACTGGATAGTTCCTGTTCGTGTCCAGCAGGTAGGAAGAGTGTTATGGAAATGATTTCTCGCGAACCGTATCGTCGTGGAAAGACACCGGCGGAAAACAATTAGTGCAGGAAGCGGGAAAAGAACAAATCTATCGCCAGAGCGTGCCTTCTGGTGTGTGGGAAGGACGTTGAACTATTCGTCTATTTCAGTGGCGGACCCCGGTCTCGGATCAGCGGCTGTCCGCTCTAATAGGGTTATTTGTAGGGATTCGTCGTACAGTTTCGGAACTAAAAGTGAGAAAACGAAAGTGTGTCGAGTTTTGGGACTCGATCCTTGTTGACCCGCCAGAACTCTCGATATGATCGACAACAAGGGGAGGATAGGGGCTGTCCTTTAATGGTGTTACTTTGTTTGTCAATATTAGGCTGTCCCAGGTTCTGCTCTCATCGGGTTATTTGTAAGGCTTCGTCGTGCAGTTTCGGAACTAAAAATTAGAAAACGAAAGTGTGTCGAGTTTGGGATTCGATCCTTGTTGACTCTCCAGAACTGCTCCGTGATCGACACCAAGGGGAGGATAGGGGCCGATCACATGTTCTGTCAAATTGGTTGTCCAATGTGCTGCTCTCATCAGGTTATTTATTGGGTTTCGTCGTGCAATTTCCGAACTATAAATGAGAAAACGAAAGTGTGTAGAGTTTGGGACTCGATCTTGTTGACCCGCCAGAACTCACGCCATGATCGACACCAAAGAGAGGATAGGGGCTGTCCATTAATAGTGTAACTTTGTTTGTCAATATTGGCTGTCTCAAGTTCTGCTCTCATCGGATTATTTGTAAGGCTTCGTTGTGCAGTTTCGGAAATAAAAGTGAGAAAACGAAAGTGAGTCGAGTTTTTGACTCGATCCTTGTTGACCCTCCAGAAATCTCTCATCGTGAGCGAAATACATACTCGTACCAAGGAGAAGAGGAAAGCTGTCCATAAAAGGTGTCTCACAGTTCTGTTATCTTATCTTTCGCGTTTATTTGCCCAAAAAATAAAAATAAATAAAATAAAATTAATTCACTGAGTACAAGAAGATATTTAAAAAATCATCGGAACGGAATGAAAGTATAAGCAGATTAAAACTTGATTCGTAGACGGAAACGATGTTTGGATTATTAAGAGTTAATCTTAGCGTTACTAATACTTTCACTGTTTACGAGATATCCCCACGGCACTAATACTGACGTCATATGTCGCAACATGTGCTGCAGATAAATAGAATAATGCACGAATTAATATGATTTTATAACCGCAATCTGCTTGGTAACAAATAAAAAAAAGGGGAGGAAGTATTTTCCACAATTCTAAATTTTGTTCATTTCCGTTTTAGATTCAGATTTATCATGAGCATTGGGGTCAAAAAGCACGTTGTGGTTGTTCCACACTCACATTTCAGTGGAGCAATATCAAATATTAAAATATAATTTGGACAAATTGAAAAGAGCTGAATTAGATCAGGAAAAGGGACATGAAATCTATTTGTATCAACATTTTCTAGGTCAGAATGAGCAAAACTTTAAAACAGCGGTAAAAGCGTAATAATTGAATTCCGAATTTTCCTCGTACGCTGTATTTCAACTTGAGTGTATGAAGATCAAGTTTGATGGTAGATTCAGTAGATTCCTCGAATCAGCACAGCGTTGATAAAACTCGAATTCAATTTTTGATAACTTTTGCTCTAGTTACCTATTTAGAACATTACGCAATTTTTTTAATTTTTTTATTTATTTAATTTTTTTTTCTTGCCTTTTTCTCTTTTTTTTTTGAATGGAAAATTTCTCCGAGTAGTAATTTTCTACTGTATCTCACAATGCAATATGTTTTAAAAATTAGCTTGATAAATATTTTTTTGTTGAAATTACTCTTTCTGCTTTGTAACATTTTGTTAACCGCTGCAAAAGTCTTTATCCAAGAGACTTATTCGCCACTGAGGAGCTCACCTCTTTTACGTTCGTTTTTTTTTCCTCCAAATAATTACTACAGATTCTTCATTCAGAGTTCCTTCTTAATTTGATCATAATTAGGTTGCTGTGTGTCTTTTATGATTATACAAATTTAAGCTGATTTTGCTGTTCATAAATAGAGAGAGATAAAAGCCCTGAGAAAATTAAAACGTACTATTTCATTCTACCATGAAATTTTAAAACTTGATGATAAAACTTTACTAATACGATAATGCGAAATGTTTTTAGAGTAAAGCTACCTCTATCTAGGAGGAGGGAAGTAGTTGGAATTTCACTGATTTTCTCCTTTATGTATCTGAAACACCGAATAAAATTTCTAGCCCCTCCCAGGAAAAAAATCGCGAGTGGGTGCCACTAAGGAGCAAACCAAAATGCTGCTTCTTTTTGTGGGGTAAAGACGTTGATATTTTACAACATTCATGCTACTTTTAAATATAACGTTTAGAATTGGAATGATACGCAATGACTCACCCACGGGGGAGCTAAAGGGCCTAAGCCCTTCCCAAAAACATGAAACAAACCTCCTTGACAAGAACAAAAAGAGAACTTTTCAGGAGAGTTTTACAATTAGGTAGGCAACATTCTCTAGCAACGGTTTGTCCCCTCTTCACCCCCTCTACCTTAACAACACAAAAAAATTAATTCTTCAGTTTAGAAACATTTTCGGGGCAGTTCTCCCGAGCCACCCAAATTTCTATTCTGATTGCAAAGAGCTCCCTAAAATTGCATACTTGTAAATTTTTTTTTGAGAGGGAGGGGGGGGGGGATCCTTTGAAATGTTATTAATGTTGCCTTTCACTTCACTTCACTTATTGGGCTTCTAGCCCCTTCTAAAAGAAACGATCCTGGGTGCGCCACTGATGATATGAAACTTTTCGTAACCGTTAATGAATCATGATAATAAATTCAGTTACACTCAGTAACTCCACAATAATTCGTGCTTCGATTAAATAATAATTACATACATTACATTTTCAAATCCAGAAATACTAGTGAGCATTATGTCATATTAAAAAAAATATTTCAATTACGAAAAGGAAAGAAAGAAAGAAACGCATCCAATCATCGCAATTAACTACCTACGTGTCTACACGATGTATATTAATTAGCTCGTGAATGCGAAATTAAGGCAATTAAAGAATATATTTCTGGTAGAATTTGTCGTCCTCACACGTACATCTTTCGTTAAAAAAAAACATCTGTAGTTTAGTATATTAGGAAAATAAAAACATATCAGCTTATTGCTGATGAGGCTTTGTGTGTAATTTTGCGCCAAGTTTCAATAAGTTATATTTAAACAAAGTGGTATTAATGTTGTTTATATAATTAATTTTTTTCCCAGTGCAATTTACAATCAAATACACATTTTTATCAATTTTTAAATCAGTTCTCTTTTACCCCCCCCCCCCGCCCCATAAATTTATTTGTTCTTTGTTGCTGTCATGCTTTTACAGAATTCAGCTCTTTTTCATGACATTGATCTTTGGCTTTTGTTTCAGATTCGGAAGAAACCGAACTGCCTTTCTTGAGAAGAAGCGCGAACCTTCCTATGAAACGAATTCCGATTATTCGTTTGGTAGCTCAAACAAAGGATATCTCAGTAATTCAGGTACGTTTTATTCTTCATGTTTGAACTCGCCGGAGGGAGAAAAAAAGTAATTTTTTGTCCTTTTAATTTTCTCAAAAAAATCAATAGTCGCTACTAATGTAGACTAAAGGCACTCTGCAACATTTAACAATGGCTGTTTTGTAAACCCTATTTTTCCTTAGTTTGATTTGTAAGCAATTTATTTATGGTAGAGCGTCAAAAATCTAAACTAATTGGAACCGAATTATCCAATTTTTCGGATTTTCGAAAATAGCCAAGAAATTTCCGTTTAGGAAAATAATGTGCCATTTAATCAAATAAAGAGATCATACAGTTTGCATGAGCATGACATAACATACAAGATGGTACATAACGCTAAAATATGTAAATACATATCTTAACAAAAGTTTACTCTTATTGCTTAGTGAACGCGAAGGAAAAATTGCGAACATTTACAATGCCTTAAAGTTTTTTTTTTTTTTTTCTAAATACGCCATCCCTTTGTACATATTCAACAGAGTTAAATTTAACAAATTATGGTATGACTTAAGTGAAAATTTACAAAACAACCCACATGGGTAAACATTCAATTTTGATACATACAGAAGAAAAAAATAATTTTTGCTTGATAAAGGAAAAAAAAAACATAAAAAGTGAAACCTTTTTTACATAAAGGTAATGAAAAGAAAAAAAAAACGGAAGAATAAATACAAAAGTAAATAAATAAATAAAAAAACATATTAAAAAAATAACTAAAACAAAAATAAATAAAGTAATAAAAAGAAAAAATTAAAAAAATTAAAAAAGAAAAAAAAAAAGAAAAATTAAAATTAAATAAAAATAAGAAAAAAAATTGCAGGAAAATAATTAAAAAAATAAATGAACAAAAATTTTTTTTAAATAATAATTAAAATAAAAGTAAAAACAATAAATGCCTTAAAGGGTTAATGTCATTTTAAATTGGATTTTTTATCGCAAATTTTTCGATTTTAGTGTTGTCAGAAACAAAAAGTGAATTCGACTAGTTCAAAGGTTGTCAAATCTTTTAAAAGGTGCTGAAAGAAGTCTTTTCTCCTCGCAAGCTTTCCGTTTATCTTTTTTGCCAGTGATGAATTCAATATTTCTGAAATTTATAAAGATGTGCTCATTGAATATGTTTTAGTTTATTATAATGTTTTTTTTCAGTTTCCAGTCAAGAATCTCAGCCATACTGTCAAATTACGTTAAAAAATACCAAAGAAGTAAGTATTTTTTAGAAACTTGTGAGTACAGATGTATGTAAAAAAAAAAAAAAAGTTTTTTTTTTTTTTTAAAATTCATACATATTTGTTTTTTTATTTTTTTAAATAACAAAAAAGTTGATTAGCCTGCTTTGAAATGCTTTGTTGTCTCTTATGTTTTTTTTTTTTTTTTTTTTTGAGGTATAACGTAGTTTCTTGCACCCCTGACTTGGATAAAAGAACAAAATTCGAACGTGAATTTTATCTTTAATTCAGAGTTACATACCAACAACTGAAACACTTATAATGTGTACATGTAATATACTTTATACTTTAGAGTTAATAATAGTATTAATTACATTATTTTTATAGTTGTAAAGAACGTGAATTTTATATTTTATTCAGATTTCATCAGAGTTACATGCATACATACTCACATATGAAACTAATAAAAGATTATTAAAAAAAACAATTATGAACTTTTTGATTCTTAGGTTATTGGTTTCAATAATATCAGTGAGGCCATACAGAAACTTGACTTCAGGAATGCAGTTCACGATATTAGGAGGTTTAACTACATTTGCAAGGTAAGAAGAGATTTTTGTACGAGGAGTAAACAATTTTATTTTTTTTTCTCTGAAGTAAAAGAAGTTTTCATTCTGTCACTTTTTTCAGCTTTTACACTTGCTGATAACACAGAATCTCACAACTCTCAGTGGTAGAGCGACTCAAATATTATTTGCTGTCCTGGAAGAGGTGGCTCGACAAGGTATTCACTTCTTTGGTATTTAGGTTTGATGTCACTGTGATTATAAGTTACAGAAAACTCTCGATTATCCACGTGCGGATAATCCGCGAGGTTCTCGGGAAAGAAACAAACACAATTAATTGATTTTTTCAAAAAGCACAAATTTAATTATTTTCCCTTAACAGTTTAACCCCACATAAACCCCCAAGAGTGCGATGTACCATCCAATAAATTATTTTACCTGGGCGTTATCGTAAGTACCACTCCTTTATAGATTTTATATGCTCAAGAACATCAAATACAAATAATTTTTTATGCTATACATGTCGTCACTGTTTGTACGTATCACGTTTTAAGTGAAAGGCAATTATTTTTAAGCAAAAGACTTTTTTTCGTTTTTACTCCTTATTTTATGTTTTTTTCGGATTATCCGTGATTTTCGTTATCCGTGATACTCAATTCCGTGGATAATTGGGAGTGTACTGTATATGAATACCAACCAACATCAAGAATTACTTTATTTCAGTATTTATTTAAAGTTATATCACATCTCTCGATATGTTTTTAAGCACAAGATTATCGATAGGAAGCTGAAGATGCATTTTACGAGCAGCATGCATTAGTATTCGGGTACTCAGTGGCGCACCAGGCGGGGGGGGGGGGGGGGGGTAGGGAGCTAAGAGGTTTGAGCCCCTCCCAGAAGCCTAAAAACTAGCCCCCTTGACAAGACCAAAGAGAGTCTAAAATTGCATTATTTTGTTTTCAATTTTGGAAAGTACCCAGTCCTCGAACTCCTTCCTAATTTCATAAAAAAATTCTTTCAAATATTTTTCTTGGAATATTTCCGAAGGTGGTCACTATTCGGGAGGTGTTTTTTCAACTTTGGAAGCATAAAGAAGTTATTAGGCGCTAAATCAGAGCTATATAGACGGTTGGGTGCTACAAAAAAACCCTCCATACTCAAATTTTAAAAGCAATGTTGTTTTTTTACTGCCGGTTGCTCACATTTATTAGTATGTGAAAACGAAATTATATGTACTTGGATGGCTGCCAAAGTCATATTACTGACGTCATGAACCTTGAATTTTAGCCATCTATTCTTCACTCATTCCACTTCGCACACTCCTACCACAACTAGTGGTTTAACTGGGATAAGGCCCTGAAGAGCACTCTGTTCTTTTTGAGGGGGGCCGGCTTCCAAGGGCCGGTATCGTTTCACTTGGAGGACTTTAATGTCCCCCAGCCACCTTTAATGATCACTCATTCCACTGCACATACAGTTTGATCTCAGAGACGATGGGAAGGAAAACGTCCGGTTTTCCGGCGGAAATAGACGCGTCTATTAGTTTTAAGGCATGCCAGATTTTGTAGATGTGGTTTATCCTCTAAATTAAGCAAAGACATGTTGAAATGAACAAATCATGTGCAGCGAATTTTTCCTCATTAAGAGGAACTTGTTTTGCAGGAATTTCGCCAATTCTACAGCATCCTTGTGCCAAACAGTACATTATTCGTTTTTTGACCCTTTTAACACTCTATTTACCTAAAAAACAAATTGTGATCAGTCTTTATCGAACAACCTTTGTACATCTTATTTTATAACTAAGTGAATAAAGTTTTATCCTATATTTCAGTTGCCAGCAATCAACAGAACTTGCACATCCTTCACATGCTCTTAAACGACCTGAGGCGCATCATTAGGAAGTACTACTGCTGGGGCCGCCCCCTCGGTAGCACCATTCTTTGGGAGCAGCACCTGAAAACGATTGACAGAATCTGTCAACTAGCTGGTGATATTCGAATCAAAGAGGTAATGTTAACATTAAATTTCATCACCTGCAATCAATGTAATGAACCAGAGGGTCTGCAAGCTCATGCCAGGGGTCCTGAGGTACTATCCTGTAATAACTTGAAAAATAATAAAATTGAAGGATGAGGGACAATAATTTTATACAAAACAACAGCAACTTTACTGGGAATAAAAAAGTTCTTATTTGTGTACATGCATGGTGCAGCAAACGCCACAGAACCTTTGATTTTAACACATGTTTGACAAATTAAGTTTCGAATCCAGTTTTACTTCCATAGCTCAAAATAATAGTGTTAAGTAATGAAAACTAGACAATTGCTCTAAAAAATATACAGAACAATCAATAAATGAATTGTAAAGAAAGAAAAAAAAACGTTTTAAAACATATTAGGAAAAAATAAAAGATTTAAATGTATCAAATAAAAAATATTGGGGTAGAGGTGTCCGCAAAGTATGTTATTTTCAGGAGGGGTCCATGGAGGTCTGGAGTTTGGGAACCCTTGTAATAGACCAAAACATTGAACAATTTGTATTTCATCGCCTCAAAGCAACAATAAGACACATCTAAACCCAGGAATAACGGTATCCTACCGTTGTTCTGAGGTGATGATTTATGGTTCGTGTGTTGAAAGAGGATAAGTCGATCCAAAATGCTCTATGTTTTGAATAAATATGATCTTTGGAATAAGAATTATAAAATAAAGAGATCAGAGTATATTTGTTCAACTTGTGCTAGCTGGATTTGATAAAGTCATCCTCACACTTTAAAGCCTTGCTATAATTACATTCAATGAAGCGAGTTTTGCAGCAAAATATTCTTCTTGAACATTTAATGTCTATTTCTTGCAACTGTAAATTTAAACAAAAACATGGTTTCAGTTTAAAGAAGTTGTGAGCTTTACTACTGTATTTTCATAAACGTATTTTAGTGCTGTCATGCTCTTTAGATCACTGGTTTCAATTTTAACATATCTTTTTCTTCTTTTACTTCATTCTTAAATTATTAGAATTAATTTTTGCTTATAAAAAATTTTTATGAGTTATGCAGAAAAAAAACTCCCTATTGTTGTAGTTTTTACTTAAAACTAAATAAATTATTTGCCGTCATTCGTTGAATAAAAATGCTCTGACGGCCAGGTTACGTAATTTTACAGCCTGACTGAGTATTTTTCCTTTACTAACTTTTGGGCCCTTTATTCTGATGCCCCTTTTCTCTTTTTTTCAATCCAGCTACAGTTGATGTTTATGTAAATCCTTTACTTTTTTTTCCCCAGCCAATCGAAGATGGGTCTTGCAGGCTCTCTGACATGCCGGAAGGCATCTTGCGCGAGATCTTGCTGAGGCTGAGTGACTATAAAGACCTGATGAATTCGTCGCAGGCATGCGACGACATGAAGTTCCTGATTGCCGAGCAGCACATCTGGAAGGAGCTTTGCAAGTTCCACTTTAGCAGGGAGCAGTTAGGACTCTTCTTCGAAAGTAGTCAGGTCAAGTGC
Source organism: Uloborus plumipes (assembly GCA_038373865.1). Lineage (NCBI taxonomy): Eukaryota > Metazoa > Arthropoda > Arachnida > Araneae > Uloboridae > Uloborus > Uloborus plumipes. The sequence continues at coordinate 16,321 of JAXGGA010001970.1, forward strand.
GTGGGAGTCAACATGGATTGGCAGCTTGTCTTTCACCAGCTACGAAGGTGAGTATGATGCAGTTTGTATGTATATTATGTTTAGTTCTAGTGGTTAAGATGCAATTATTTTTCTGAATACCAATTTGGGGACAGGGCTCCAAATCCAAGGTAGATTTGGGGACACTTGTATCTGGGGACTTAATTTGGGACATTAAAAAATCTACATATATTCACAACACAGGAAAAATGCTCCTACCCTTGGACTACAAAATGTAAATATATGTATTTTGTACATTATAAAACGATGTTTTTTCATTTATTTTCCTGTTTGAAATAACAATTGTCCTCAGGGAACAAATATTTTCGTTGTTTCAGACAGACTGGCTGAAGTATTCGTAGAATTAAGTAAAACTATAAAAAAAAAACTAGCTGTCGTGGCCGTCACGAAACTTTCTTCTATATCTATCTTATGAATTCCAGTTACAAAATAAAATATGTACTCGCCCGAATAATTGGAAACAGCTCCAATTTCCCAATTATCGTAATAACTCTGCAAATGCAGAATCAATGAGCGAAATTGGAAATTATTGCAAAAGCCTTGTTTAGATTAATTGCAAACATTTTATTTGTTAGTAAAAAGAAATTGGCAACAGTTAAAAATTTCAAATCATTGAAAGTTTTCAGCTGTTTTGATAATTAAATAGCGTGAAAGCGATTTTTTAACGAATTGATTTTTCGCATTGTTGACTAAGCGCAAAAATCACCCTACCCTCCCCCTGGGGCGATTGGCGCCAAAATTTAATCGATGCTTGCTTCCTTATTGGGTTAGTGTTATTCCAAATTTCATTCAAATCTCAGCAATATTTCTCGAGATACAGTAGGTGCAATGACAAAATAAGCACTTTTGATTGCTCCACCCCCCTTTGAGATATTGACACACAAATTGAATCAGCGATTGTACTCAATAGTGTCTACCTATGGACCAATTTTCGTTTGATTCCGCCTGTTACTTCCTGAGATATAGCAATCACCCCCGCGCAGAACAAGTGCGATTTCTCCACCCCCTTCAAGATACTGACACACAAATTGAGTCAGCACCTGTACTCTATAGGGTCTACCTATGGACCAATTTTCGTTTGATTCCGCTTGTTACTTCCTGAGATATAGCAATCACCCCCGCGCAGGACACGTGCGATTGCTCCACCCCCCTTTGAGATATTGACACGCAAATTGAATCAGCACCTGTACTCGGTAGGGTCTACCTATGGACCAATTTTCGTTTGATTCCACCGGTTACTTCCTGAGATATAGCAACCACCCACGCGCAGAACACGTGCGATTGCTCAACCCCCCTTGGAGGAATTCGCTAAACAAAGTCAGGTGCACCAGTTCACATGGTGGTACATATGTGAAAAAATTTTTGTTCGATTTCATGCAGTAGTTTTTGCTCTAGCGCAGCCACAAAAACTGGTCACACACATACAGACTCACACACACACAGACAGACATTTTCCAAAAATGGTCGAAATGGACTCATTTCGACACCTCAAAACGTGCAAATCCGTCAAAATTCGACATTCGAAAATTTTCACGAAACCAATACTTTCTTCTATATAATAGACTAGCAGTACCCGCACGGCGATGCCCGTGCAAAAAAGTAAAGAAAGTCAACTGAATAAATTTAAATTCACTCCACCCTCTTAAGTAAAATTATTATATTCTTTCATTCAAATGTGCACCACGACCTTTTAAAATATATTGATGACACTTTTAATGCCATTTCAGTTTGTAGTGTTCAATGCGAGGATTATTTTAGTTTTAAAGACTTTTTTCTTCTTTTCGTGTGTGTGTGAGGAACTTATTTATTTTTAGCGAAATTTTTACGTTTCAATGGAACTTTTGACACAACTGTAGAGCCAAGATTTTCGAAAACTCTCAACGACCACAGCAATATTGCCCTTGAAATTTAATATGATTCACCGATTTAACCGTAATTTCAATGTAAAATTGGTCGCCAAATCTAAATTTATTAACATAGGGAACCGATTGTATCAGGTAGATCAGCCACAACCATTCTTCCATGATTTTAATGTGAACATTAAAAGGAAAGAAATATAATGTCTTTCGTACCATCTCTTTGAAGTGATTACAATCTAACAGTGACTCTCAAATAATCATGATTTCACTGGCCGGGAAGTTTGGAAAATTTATTTTTCTTTGAGTTGGAGAAAGTAGTGTTTCACTGGCTGGGAGGTTTGGTAAATTTCCTGATTGTCGCCAAACTTTACGACGCCAAATGCGAAGAGGAACTGAATAGACATCCCTAAATTTTTAACAATGATAGTTCCATTGTGACATTTTCGGGAACCCCGAATTTTGAGGAAGTCAACTTAATAAATTTAAATTCACTTTAACCTCCTCTGAAGAAAAAATATTATATCCTTTAGTTCAAATGCGCTTCACAACCTTTTAAATTCCACTTAAAGTCATGTTAAAGTTTAATTCAAATCGCCAAATTAATATAAGAGACAGAAAGTTAAGTAAGTAACAGGAGATATTAATTAATCAAATTGAATAAATTTTCAAGGCTTAAATCTATACGCACAATTTTAACCACCAAGTAACTTCAGGGACAAAAGAGCAGCTGATCAGGAAAATGAACCTAGTGTTTCAGTACTGCGTAGAGTTAGGCCTTGAAAATTGACTAAATTTGATTAATTAATATCTCCTGTCCTAATTAACGGACAGAAACGTGCTAAAACTTTTCTTTTTCAGGAAAAAAAACCCTTTCCAACGATGTATAATGTTTTGGGGTGGGGGGAGGTTTTCCCCCCTCAATTATGGCGGATACACCAAAAATGAGACTAATTAATTAATTTAAAAATAACTAATTCGAAATTAAAAATTTGGCGTTCGAGGTGCACGAGGGCGGGGTACGTTCGAATTTTTGAGCCAAGTTTCAGGTCTGTAGGTGCTGTGGGGGCTTCTGGCCAGCGGTTACAAACGTACAAACGAACACCGTCATCTTTATATATATAGATATAGAAGAAAGTAAAAAACAATTCTAAACTGCAGTGTATGGGAAAATTTTTGAACAAAAATGCATTTGTTTAAACTTACAAATGTTTTGCATCTTTAAGTATACTTTGCTATACTTGGCGACATAATGATTTTATTTAAAATCAAATTTGGGAACTGTCCACAAAATTAGGAGACGTATGGTGATCCTAAATTAGGGTCTCCGCCTTTCACCTAAACAACTTGGTATCTTTTCCCTCATGCTTCTTTTATTTAAAAGGTTCTCTCAACAGCTTCTTTTTTACCATGCAGCAGCACATGGCAATCACAAGTAATCAACTTGCGTTCGGAATATGGAATCTGTTAGTAGATCTACTGCAAAATAAAACAACTGTAATGAATATGTTCTTGAGAAAGAAGATACTGTTTTATTAAGTCCAAATACTACAAAACCTAGGTTAATAGGCTAAACTAACTTCTTCAGTTGATAATCTTAAGAGTAATAATCTGAATCAGAGGCGATTAACTTTCTTATGATCTGGAGTAAATCTTCTATTCGTAAAAAAAAATTGTATTAATAATAAGATAAACCCAACTGTAAAATCTTTGGATAGTTGTGCCTTTGTGTCTCTATTTGCTTCAAAAATCTACAATCCAGGCACTTGGCAAGTCTCAATAACATTTGAGCAAACATCCTCAAATCTCAAAGGACGTCTCCATTGATGCGGAAATTTCTTAGAATTCTCGTACAAATATCTCGGTGCTCAGTCTGTTCAATAAATATATCACCTTATAAGGTTTAGACTTTTGATGTGTTACAGACCTTCCCACTAATATGTGAAGTAGCTGAAGTTTGCTTTAGTATCGGGCGCAATAATGAATCCTTAGCTCAGATTTTGTATTTGCATTGTTTTCAAAAAGAAAACATTGAAAAACATTGCAAGCTCAGAACCAGAAAAAAAAAAAAAAATTGGCCGGTGGTGCTCATAGAATGAAGCAAATGCAACAACAATAGGAATGTGGTTTTCTGAAAATAAATTGTCCTTAAAGCCCATCAGTGCTGATGTACAAAATTGAGACCCACAAATAATCGAAAAAGAAGGCTTTTATTTTCTTTTTTGTTCTCCATCACTCGGGTCAAAACGTAGCCCCAAAGGTAAAACGCTCTGTAGACACCCACATAAAGCAATTAATAAATAATGAAAGATAAAACATTTTCTACAAACCAAAAGAAGAACTTTTGAGTACTCTGTTTAGTTTTGGTTTAGCATTTAATATTTGATTTTTTTCCCTTCTAGGAAATATGGATTGAAAGAAGAATATACGGAAAGTTTATTTCTATGCCGACATTGTCGCTGCCTATTTTGGAAGGTAAGATACATGTCAATAATTTTGATGTGATCTCCATGTAAGTGTACCTTCTGTGCTAGTGTTACCCCATGTAAGTGTGTATATTGTTTAAATCATTCATCAGTTATTAAGATGAAATTGGCTAAATCACTTTATCTACTCAAAAAATAAAACAGTGAAACGAGTTATTTGTTGAAAAGTTTATCAAAATAGATATGATTTTAAATTTTGTTCTAAAATGTCTACATCTCATTCTTTGTTTTGCAGTCATTCGGCCACCCATGTGTGGATCCCCGACAAAGCATTCCCAGCAACGTGGACTATGTGGATGACGACAACGAGCGGAGTCTGGTCAGTTCGGTACCGCTCTACGTTCCCATACCACCTCAAGCGTTTCTCAGCTTCTTCTCTCTATGATGAACAGGCGAGTCATGGAATGTAAATATTCAGCCGGAGGTGCGGCCTAAACCTGAAGCGTTTCTTTAGATCTCATCGACGATGAAGAAATGCATTTATTTTCAGACTTCTTTGGTTAAGAAATTGTAACGGGGAGTTAATTGTGTGCAGTTTCAACTTTCCTGTTGGAATACTGGCTACCCTTTGTTTTGTTACTTTTATGGTACTTTTTCGTTATAGGTACCTCTTTTGGCCATTATCTCTTATTTTCCTCACTGCTGTGGTGTTTATGGAACTACCATATTTTCAGGTAGATGAGCCGCGGCTTATACGTGTTTAAAAGCTGAATTTTAACTCCGGCAGTTTATAAGATGTATATATATATATATATATTTCTTTTTTTAAAAGTACATATTATGTTTATTTGTTGCCTAAAATAAAGCAAATTAAGAGTCGCACATCGAAAGCCACAACTACAATACCCTTGAATATTTCTATTTTAAAAAGTGTGGAAGCATTTCTGCTTATTCCGATGCCATTTTATTTTCCTAGATCCCATAAGGAAGGGGAATAAGAATAAATTAAGAAAAAGAACATCAACATTCACCAACAGGTCTAATAAACAAAAACAAATTAAAAAAAAACTACAAGTGGACCCATTCCTGAGAGGATAGGAAGTAGAAATCAACCATAGCAAATTTATCATCAACAACATCAAACAGTTATCATCAAAATGTAGGAAGGTTATAAATATCTATGATACTGATTCACTGTTTTCAAATCAATGTTTCTAATTCTTTGTCATTGGTTTTGAACAATGTCAAATAAAGTTAAAATAAAGCCATAGATGCTCACACATTAAATTTTTAACCAAGTTTTATGCAGCTTAAATGTGGATGCAACGTATCTGATGAAATAATTTTTTTCCTCCCAAATTTTGCAAAGTGCGGCATATACAGTGGTGCGGCTTATTTCCCCGAAAATACGGTATTTGTTTAGGAATTTCTATGCAGTTTTCTCTTTAAATGAATTTTTAACATAACAAACCAAGAGAACGTAAAAATTCTGTCAAATTAAAAAAAACCATCAAATAACATGATAAATTCAATGAAAATGTGAAAAGTATAAAATAATCTGCTAAATAAGTGTATCAAGTCATAAATACACGTCAAAATTTCCCTTCAAATGTTAGATCAGAAAAGAGGACCAAACATGGCAGCGAGGTAAACATTATTCCGAGAAGAAAGTCTTCAAGCCCATTAACATACCTATAACAGAAAAGTACCGTTTATAGGATTTGACCATGAAGACTAATTTTGTAATAGTTAAATCTAAAAATCTACTTAAAAATGAGAAGAATGGCAACAAATCTTTTCTTGATAAAGTGCGGGCATTTTATATTTGCGGAGATTCGTAACGAAAAAAAATAATTTGAAAATAGATACAGTTGACACTCGATATAACGACCATCAACGTTTCGCAAAAAAAGTCTTCATAACGAGTGGTGGCTATAAGAGGTAGAACGTAGAGTATTTTGGGATAAAGTTGAGATTTTTCTCACCGGTCGTTATATTGGGATAGTCTTTACAACGAGCGTCGACTGTACCAGTTTTTTAGCACTCTTAGGTCCTATAAGAGATTATCTGCCTCCAGCTCAGTTACTTCCTATTCCATGATGAGCCACATTAAGGACAAAACAGCAGTCTCTGGATGGAATAACCAAGTTGGCAGTATATTGCATGTATTCCTGCCTTATAGACGTATGACACTGCTTTCATCCTCATTTTAAATGCATTTTTATTTCTATGTCCCTTTTTTTTTTTGGTTTCGTACCTTGTTCGGTCCAGTATTTCTTGCTGCAGAAAATCTTCCTTTTTCATGATTATTGAATATAGTATTTTTAATTTATGTTGTATTCTAAAACATTTGGATTTTAAATGACAAGAATTGCACTTTTTGTGCAATCAGTAGCTGTACAAGGGAGACCAATCGTTTTTGCAAAAGAAAAAAAACGATATGGCACAGAAATAGCTTAAAGAAAACAAATCGTTTTTTATACTATTTGTGTGTATCCAGGACTTAATTTCTAACAATAGAAGTACAGGTACCCAAAAAGTCTTCAGAATTTATTTTTATTCACAAAAAGCCTGAATTTCATCAGCAGTAGAACCTCATTCATCCAAACTAATAGGCAAGCCCAGATGGTTCAAATTACTGAAAATATGCATTAAAAAGCAACCAGCAAGTTAAGCCGTGGAACATGAACAACACGATAAAATTAACAGGGATGTCATAGCACTAACTACCGTTCTACTTAACTAGTGTATGCATCTAAATGGCTGTCTGGAAAAAGCAAAGTCCAGTTTAATTGAATGTAAAACAGAAAATAAGAACAGGAGCACAGCTCCCGTGAGCAGTGTCATAGCCTAGAAGGGGGCTCAACCCCCCCCCCCCATGAAGCAAGAAAATTATATGCATGAACACACATAAATAAATCTGTTTTCTACTTTTTATTTCGAAAATTTTCCGATAAACCCCCTCCCCCTATGAAAAACTTCTTGCTGTCACATCAAACTATTTTCTCCTCATGTTGTTTGCTATTGATGTTACTCTTGAGTGTAAAAGTGTGAATAATTTGTTTGAATTTGCAATATATGTTACATTATTAAACGGGCTATGTATGTTGGAACCAACCAAGGGACACATTTATTTTCAGAGATGTAGCCCAATAAAACTCAGCACAAAGTTCTCAGTGCTTTGTCTCAATTTCATGGTTAATGTGATCTTTCAAGCTAATTTAAAACAGATTAATAGTTTTTTTTACTGCTCCCTTTGAAATAGAATCTATCACATAGCGCTGGGGATGCCAGCTTTTGCAGATGTGTCAGACTCTAAAGAAGCAGAGTCACATTCAAATGAGCAAAACAAGCACATCAAATTTTTACCTTTCACCTTCCCCCTTTATTCAGGTACACTTAACTTGTCGTTCGCCAATTCCACAGCAACCGTGAGCAGAGTTAAATTATTTTTTCTGAAGGGCAGGGCCTGTATTCTGCCTTAAAAACAATGCACAATTCAGCTACATTCGAATGCAGCTGAACTTTTTTTGTTTAAAAATATTTTCGAATATTACCGGTGATTCCTCTATCCGCACCTCCTTGGTAGTCTTGTGTTTCCCCTGCTGGACAGGGCACCATTGGTGATGTATCTATCTTTATCTTACGGTTCATATTTTTGTATAAGTGAAATATTTTAATGTATGTTTTTTACCCTGTGTATTTCTGCCAGATGTTTCAAGTCATGGTTGTTAAGTTTTTGTAGATTATTTGGTTCTGAATAACAAAAGATACTGATAATTGATTTTTTTATTGTTTGTATTTAGGTTGTAACTTTTGTATGTTTGCTGGGTTTCTCGAGTTTTGAGCACTTATATGTATAGAAGAAAATAAATTTGTTAAATGTAACTATGTTTTGTTTTATTCGAAACTTCAATGAAAAAATGTGACCAGTCATTATGGAATTTTGAGTGAAAGTGAAGCAAAGGCAAACGTTACTAATAGAATTGAGTGAAAGTGAAGCAAAGGCAAACGTTACTAATAGGGGCAGCTAAAAAAGGAGCTAGCTCATCTCTACAGGAGACCTGTGAACCTTGTTCTGACACCATCTTTCTTCAATATACAAGAAGTGCTTTGTCTCTTAAAAGTGAAAATATATTTTTTATATTAGTTGCTATCACATTTAAATTATTATAGTATCAAGCTTACTAATAACAGGTCCCGATTTTTCACGAAAATCGGGATTGGTGTTGGTATTCTAAATCCACAGAAGCTTAACTTATAACAAAAAAAAGTAGTCCTTATTTCTCAAGTGGAGATATGTCCATTGTATTTCTTAACTGTAGTATTATATGACAAAAAAAATCGAATACAGCAACATCAATAAAACAGACATGTTACAAATTGAACAAAATTTATTAGTTTGAGGAATTTTGTGAATTAATTTAGTGGACAGAGTATTTGTTTATTTAAATATTTTTCCCTGGTTGAATTTCTTTCCTCCAAAATCGCCAGCCCATGCAAGGTATTCGGAGACTAGTTTCTTCGTTTCAGGAGTGGTGGGATCTAGCTTTTTCCAGCTATAAGACTCATAATCAATTTGCCAATCATCTGAGAGCTAAATAAATATAACATGACACTTATGAATAAACTAGTTTTTAAATAACATTTTATGACAGGGGAAATAACCTAGTTAAATATGCAATATTTTATGCAAATAATTCATGGAAGGAAACATTTATTGTACGTTGCAAAATAACATTAATCAGGAATCTTTCCTCCCTTTGCAATTTTAAGAATCATTTAGAGCATTAAATAAGATAAAAATTGTATCCAGAATGTCTTGTATAACTGCAGATCATATTTAAACAAAAAAATTTCAGACCATAAATACAACAAGCAAATATTCACTTATTTTAGAACTGAGAATATTAAGCATAAAATAGTAAGCATATTGTAGTGAACAAACAATAAGTAGCTTAAAAGTAAACGCAATCGTCTTTATCTTTCTCAAGTCTTGACCTCAATAGTAAAATAGCAATTTCATCCAGGGTAATATTTTAAAACATTAAAAGAGCATGACCATCTTTCTTTTCTAATATTGATTTTAAGACTGATTGCACATTATATTTGTTAAAAATCTGAATAAGGAAAGACTTTCTATTGAACCATTCTACTGTTTAATAACAAAAAAGTTGGCTTAAAATTCTATGCAAATTACAAAACTGAATTCTGACAACAACCATTAGCACATGATATCAACATTCAAATTTGAGTAGTTAATTATTCTTAGTGTTCCCGCTAGACCGTTTTTGAAGGGCGCAGCGCCCTGCCCTTTTTCAGATCGGCAAAATGCGCCCTGCCCTAGTTTTAATCCTCAAACTGCGCCCTGCCCTTTCAAAAATAGCAAAATTGCGCCCAGTATATAAAACAAGATGTCCCAAGCATCGTATATAGCCGATCGCGATATCGAGGCAATTTCTTTTGACCACAGGGATCGCTGAAAGAGCGTGCATGCATTGTCTTTGTCCCCAGAATTTCACCCTGAAAATGGCTCATGAAGAAAAGGCAATCAGATCCCCAGACAAAGAGAATGAATAAGATTCCAAGAATTGAAAGTGTTATCAGTAAAAGAGCATGTTTACCCTTTTCTTTCCAATGTAGAAAAAGGTCCTGTCATCCGTGAGGGGGCAAGGGGAGCCAGAGAAATCATTGTTTCATTCCTCCCCATTTAAGCCTTATTCTTGATCTTCTGAGAATTTACTCTTAGAGAGGGAGGGTGGTGAATACTTCCTAGTATTTTTACCTGTAGGGCAGTTGTGTTTGTTCCAGGAAAAGCATAGAAGGAGTACTTATTTCCCAGAAAAATCCCATTATCCATGACTTACATAAAAAAATGGCGACCGACACGTGCGCCGAAAAGTATGCGATCTTGTAAATGCCTTCTGCAAAAAGGAAATTCAAAGAGCAAGAAATAAAGAATTAAGATTGAAGCAAAGGCAAGCTTTGTTATTTGAATATTAAATCTTCCTTTTTAGTACTATTCATTGACAAAAGTTTGAACATCATGAGTTATAACCGAACTCTTAAAACTCAAAGCCATTATCTGCTGCATAACAAGTAAATGCTTGTCTTTTGGAACATGTGAAAAAAAGATGAGACTTTATTATTCTGAATAAAATAAATAATAAAATTAGCAGATTCGATCTTGAAATGGTTAAACTTTAAAAAAATAAGGAGTGCCTGTCAATCAGCCATTTTCCTGGACTTGGTAAAAAAAATCATTTTCAAGTGCTTAAAAATTTTTTGAAAGTTAATATAGTTCTTGATGTCCATAGGTATTCATTGAATTGTGATTTTCTTTTTTAACTGTCCAGCAATACAATTTTCTATTTTTTTTTACATGTTTCGATATGCTTAACACACGTGCATTGCAAAAAAAAAAAAAAAATGCCTGCCGTGTTTGAGATTTCGATCTTTTTGCATCTTGTACTGTCAGTCCATCACGAAAAAAGCTCCCGCCGGATTGTCTGCACCAGTCTATTACAATAGAAACGGACCTGATTCATTGTCTGGAAGGGTTAGCAGTATGTTTTTTGCCCGGCAATTTGCCATTCGTCTTCTCACTTTTGTGTAGTCGCACGGGTTTTTCAAACAGCTAGCTTCCACCGAAAAAATGAGACCTGCCTCGTTACTATAGCTACAGACAGGCACAGACATTTCGGCGGGAGCTTTTCTCGTGATGGACTGACAGTAAATATTTTAATATTTCTAACAATCAAAAGGTTTTTAGACACTTGCTACTTCATATTAGCTTGTTTTGTGTTTTATTTTAATAAATTACTTTCTTTTTTAAACCATGTCAACAATGAACTCCATTTCGCGGTAAATTGCCTCTCGAGTTTGAAATTTCAATCCTTTTGCATCTTTTAAATTCTTTAATGTATTTGATTATCGGAAGTTTTTTTTACATATGCTACTCAAGATAAGGTGATTTTGTTTTATTTTCAAAAAATCTTAGAATAAATTTTATGAAAAATGACAACATTAAAGACGTGCTTCGCAAATAATTACTTCTAGTGTTTGAGATTTCAATACGTTACATCTTGTAAATGTTTGAAATTTCTTAATAATTAGAAGTTATTTCAATATGTGCTACATTTAATTAGCTTGTTTATTTCTCATTTTAATTATTATCTTGTTCCAAAACTTGTCTATGAATTACTAGTTACGGATTCCGGGCTGTTGTGCCGTGGTCTGGATGACTTTAATCCATACGTTTCAATCGCAACTGCGGCGATCATCTTCAGTGGGTGTCGTTGATTTATTTGGCGACTGATGCGAAATTTCGAACTGCTGCAAGATTTTAAATTGTAAACGCAGCGCCCTCTACTTTCCGGCTCGGGATTGACAGATGACTGGATGCCAAAGCTTGTTAACTTTTACTTCTTCCTCCTTCTTGTTAAAATTATTTGGGTGTTTGAAAATTTCAATGGCCTCTCTATGCAATCTGGGGAAAAAATTTGAAGTCCGTGAAATTATTTTGGCCTCATTGAATTTTATATCATGTATTCCATTACTGAAAGTGTGCTCCGCGATCGCCGACTTTTCAGTCTGACCCAGCCGGCAATTTCTCTGATGCTCTTTGATTCTTGTATTAACACTCCGTTTTGTCGTCCCGATTCGAAATTTCGCATCAGTCGCCAAATAAATCAACGACACCCACTGAAGATGATTGTCTATGAATTGTTTCAAGTTAGATAGTCATTATTTGCTTATTGGTTATCACTGATTTTGTGCAAAAATATTAAAATTAAACAAATGAGCATATAATATTTTAATTTAATGTTTGTTTTAAATGCTATTATTTTTTAATATTTAATTGATATTCATCATTTTCTTTTTCGTCTAAAATACTTAATGGCATAATTTATATTACTAGAAGAAATAAATTTTAAGAAATAATGAGAGGTTAATCTTTCGAACTTTAAATTCTCCCTCAATATGTTGATCTATGCATTTGTTCCCTAAATTTTCTATACTTTTGCCACATGCATTTTCAATTTCTTATCAGAATATTTATAATTGCAGTAAATATGGCTCAAAGAATCTGAACTTGCAGCTTAAGGGCTATTTATCCAATTTTTTTGGAGGGACACAGGTACACATTCCTGGAGGGGGGGAGCTCAACTATATTTGAAGGGGTGTGCCCCAGCTCTGGGAGGGGGCGACACAGCGTTGAAGTAGTGCCCCTTTCGCAATAAATAGTGCCCCTTTCAGACACCAGCACCCTGCCCTTTTTTTCCTCTAGAGTGAACACTAATTATTCTAGCATGTGTAGTCAACTGCAATTTATCGTTAGATAACAATATTGATCTAAACTTTATTGTACACTTAATTAAAGCAATCAAACTTTTCTAATATTAATACAGAAAAATAAAAATGTTTATTAATGCTTACTTTGAAAGCTAATTCATGTCCTCTCCAGACCCAGATGCCCGAGATGGTGCTGTTATTATCCTCTCCAAACAAGCAGACACTTCCAAATGCATTCTTCCTCATTTTATCTAACCTTTGAAACATGCCTGTAACATGAAAGGAATAGTTGCAATTAAAACAGCCCCCTTTTTTTTTGAAAATTTTAAATTTGCTTATACAGTAAATGTGTAAATTTGCACAGGAGTGAACTCCTATACTGTTCATCAATTTCAAGTGGATTTTTAGATAATTAGTTATAATTAGATGTTATTTTAACAAAGAAAAAGTTCTGAAAACAGTAATACTCCTTTTTATTATATATTAAGCCCTAATGTAATCTGAAAAGCTTGGAGACTAAAGATTTTGCAGATTAAAAGATTTAAATTCATACTAAAGATATGCTGATTTCATCAGCAAAAATGTAAATTTTTCTTGTAACTAGAGCATATAAAGGTTCTGCTTTTACTGCTACGATTTTTGCAAAGAGTATGTTACCATGATAAGTTTTGTATTTTTACTTTTTGCAGGGAGGGAGTATCAAGTGATAAAACTTATGTTTATGAAAAATAGCATGACAGGCAACAGGGAAGGGTCAAAAATGTTGAAAAAACTAATTGTTTATGGACAGCTCCTTAAAAAGTTACAAAATTATTTAATAAAATCAGGGGTCAATCTAGAGAAGAATTAGGTCCCTTAAAGGACACTTCACAAAAGCTCTAAAAAAGGACCCTTCACAAAATTCAGTCACTCAAAAATGGACCTTTCAATAAAATCCCACTCTTGAAAACTGGCTCTTCATAGATTTCTGACTTTAAAGAACGATTAGGAATATTTCTTGCCATAACTATTATTCACAAAATTACGAATTAGTTTTCACAAAATTCCAAAAACAGGACCTTGGTCAAATATCCTGGATTGACCCCTGATTAAATTACAATCACAACTTAAAATTAGCCAAATTCTGAATTTAACTATTCCTTCTCTGCACCCAGAAAAGTATCTCAAATCCGTAACATTCAGAGGACATTTATTAATAGCATGATGATTTAAAAACGGAGTCAAGAAATTAATGAATAAAAAAAGTTCAACATTTACCTCCAATGAGATTGCAGCTCATAAAGGTGAGAGTAAGCTCTTTAGGAAACAAGTATTCACAATACCATATTGAATAGTTTTCAGCATCAAATTTTTCCCAGAAATATTTGATGGATACACTTTCATCTTCATTGCTGTACACACGTTTGAACTCGTCCATATTGAAGGACCTTCAAGGATAAAAGAATTTGCATCAATTAAAAAAAAGAGATTAACAGGGGAGGGGAGCTTTAACAATTATTTCAGATTGTGATAAATAGAAAAACAATACAATACTGTAGGATTTTATTAAACATGATACTGTCGGCCCCGTTTAAACGAATATTGCCGGTTCCAAGAATTATTATTCAAATAAGTGGGATATTTGTTTAAGCGGGGATCTTTAACATTGCGAGTATGGTACGGTTCTAGGATATTTTATTCGTATAAGCGGGGTATTCATTTATCCATTACCTGATCAAGCGGGGACGACAGTACTATGATGAAGGTTTTTACCACAAACATTAAAATTACATAATATGCAAAAAAAGATGAGAATACTAGGAATTGCCTTGCATCACATTTTAGTTGCCATTTTAGCTGCCCCAAGATTTTGTTATGCTAAAAAGACAGCTGCTTTGAGTTTTGAAAATTATTGGATCTGTAAAAATCCAAAAAGAAGGGATTGAAAAAACTATAAATTTCAAATTGTAATTTTCATGAAAATGTGCTGGAAATACTTTTGAACGAGAAGTACTAACTTGATGGAAATCATTTTTTTTTTTTCCACCAGGTGATTTTTTTCTCAAGAGGTGTTGCTACCCAGTACCGTCCTAATGTTTTTTATGGGATGCTCATCGATTTTTGGAGTTGGCATCAATGAGTGTAAATGTTTCAAACTTAGAAGTTTTTTGTATTTAAATCTTTTTTTTTCCTTTCATTGTTTTTAATCAAAGCTCTAGTGGGCGCAAGTCGCCAATGGGGGAGCATTTCATTTAAAAATGTCTACCAAAGAATGATGTAACAGTCTCCAAAAGTGGCGACTTTAGTTCGATTTTGAAGTAAATTTACATATTGGCAATGTTTGAGCCCTTTGGTTTCTGGTGAGCATTATTTTGATATTGTAAATTATATTTTTTTGTCATTAATTTCAGATTGAAAATTTTCAAATCAAGTAACAGAATAAATGATTTTCAACGTTTTTATATGCACTTGTTGCTTCAAAACAGTCTGTACACCTTAAGCGTGTTCATCTCTCAAGGTAGGAAAAGTTCACTTAATAGTTTCTTCTATACCCCTTTAATACTTGAAGTATTTTCTTGCTAAAATTGCTAAGTGTAAGCAATGGCTTTCTCCGTCTCCTAAAGCCAAGAAAGATACTAGTGCCGTCATCTGTTGAGAAAAATGGATAATCCTCTCGTTGTTTAACCAGCACGATCGTTCGATTCCAGCTTTTATAACATGTAATGATCTAAGAAGCTAAAATACAAATCGATGTTAGACCCGCACGATCGTGTAATCCCGGTCTTAAAGGGATACAGAAGAGAGTAAACCAATGATGATCATTTTTCATCTTTATCACTTCCCTCTTAATTCAATTTTATCTTCTATTTCTAAACCACAATAGGGGGGGGGGGGCGGCCCTCTGAAGTAAAAGCGAAACACTCAGGATTCCGTGCCTTAAAAAATTTAGGAACCACTGAGCTACTTATTTATTGGAATAGTATTTGATTTTAACGAGTTTTACAGGCAAACCTTTTGTTTATCTCAAAAACAAATTCGTTGTAGGACACTTTAAAAGCGTATAAAATTTAACTGAAGTTACAACTTGGAAAACTTATCAACTAAAATGAAGGAAAATAAATATATAAAAGTGAGTTTTACCCTTTAGGAAACTGTTCAAAAGGATCTTTAGATTTAGGCTCCTGTGCTAATGCAAGTTCAGTTTCATCTGGTTCTTCAGCGTCTTCTTGTTTGGGTTTGGATTGTTTTTTTTTCTCTTCTTTCGGTTTCTGAGGTTTTTCTTCCTTTGGCTTAGCAGGCTTTTCACTACCTAATTTCTGTTGCAGTTCAGCAAACTTTTTTGCTGAAAAGAAAAGCAAAGAAATGGTTAGAAATACCAGAAAGAGTGAGAAATGTAAGATTTTTACAAAAAATCATAAAGTTTGAGTTGCACATAATTTGTTTCGTGTTTGTTGTATTGAGACAGACAACAAATAGTCAACTGATCCAACGTGGTTTCTTGAAAATTTCTGAATCATCTTAATACTTATTTTGATATTCCAGTAAACATAAGACAATACGATACATAGACTTTGATTAACAACAACTTGCATAAGTTGAAAATAGTTGTTGATTCTAATATTTTTACCATTTGTGACAACTGTAATCACTTTTAAACCATGCACAAAGTAAACAATAGAAACTATAAAGAAAGACAGATGCAGACCTGCCAACCTTATGAAATGAAAAAACAGAAGATCTGGCCAAAGCTTTAAGGGAGAAAAGGGGAGATTTTAAACCATGCTATAATGAAGAAAAAAAACTCTTATCAAGTATTTCCAGCTTAAAGTAGACTAATGTAACATCACATATTAACTCGTTACCATTTCAGGGTAGTTCTTTAAAGATTTTTCAACTATGAATAGAAAAGGGTTTACATAGGTGTGATTTTGTTGTTCAATATAATATCCATTGAGTACTCTTAGCTTAGCTTAAAATCAAAATTTGTTTTTGTCATCCTTCTTGTAATTTTATGATTTTTTTTTTAATATACCATTTTTTAGTCTGCTAAAACTGCAAAATTATCCCACTAAATAAATGTGAAGAATGACAACTAAATCAAAACGATCGTTTCAGCTGACAAGAATTGAAACAAATCGCTAGTTTTCAAAAAAAAAAAAAAAATAAATAAATGTTTGGATGAAAAATAACACGAAAGAGTATAAGTTATCGCTTTGTAGACGATTAAGAAATTATCTGAAAGCTTAACTTTCAGTTCCTGTAATGCATGCAAAAAGATTGCACACATATACCCTGACACTTCGTTCCTCTTATTTTACGATTTTAAAACATCGAGAATAAAACAGAAATAAAAATATTGTCATTTGAGGCGAAGATTTCAGTGATAAATTCGTAATAAAATGGCAATTTTGATAATGGAACTTTTTGACAGACCTTTGGCGCAAAATGGGTTAAAAATTTTTTGTAACAGGTGGTATTTGGCGGCGCACATCAACGCAAACAGTGCAGGGTTTGGGAGCATTGCGTACAGATCAGCGCCGATAGCTACGCCATCTAATGGGGCTGTGAATAACTATATTTTACAGATGAAAGTATTACCCAATTTTGAATAAAATATAAGAAAATACAAAAAGGGAACAAAAAACGGGAGAAATCAATACTCAAAGGTATAATTGGGAGATTGGAGCAAAAAACGGGAGTCTTCGGTGAAAAATGGGAGAGTTGGCAAGTCTGCCCATGGTAACAAAAAAAAATCAGAAATTTTTGTTTTGTCGGGTTTTTCAAATTTTTGCTTTCTTTTTACCGTAATGATATACTGAATATAGAAAGATGCAAATGCATTATTGCTCCTTTCTAGCTTTTGAAGAAATCTTTTACATTCACTGTAATGATTATTAGCTTAAATTTAAATGTAGGTGCTATGCTATTGACTTAAAGCTGTTGCATACACTAATATCACTTTTTATCTATTTTTCGGATTATCCGCAATTACAGTTTCACTCTACCTCGCAGATAATCGGGAGTTTACTGTATTAACTTGATACATGTTAACATTTTCCGATTTTTTTCTTCTTAAAACAGTAGCTTTATATCATTAAACACATTTATTACAAGCTACATAGCAATGAGTTCATCAAAATATTTGCCTTTTTGATTATTCAGCTTTTAATCATAGGTTT
Organism: Uloborus plumipes; assembly: GCA_038373865.1. Taxonomy (NCBI): domain Eukaryota; kingdom Metazoa; phylum Arthropoda; class Arachnida; order Araneae; family Uloboridae; genus Uloborus; species Uloborus plumipes. The sequence continues at coordinate 34,096 of JAXGGA010001970.1, forward strand.
TATCCTAATGATATTTTGCACATAACCAACTTGTTATTTTGGAAATTTAGGAATAAAAAAGTTTTGTACTTTATTACTGAAATCAAGACTCCTCCTGAAAACCAGTCGGAAACTTTTGTCAAGAAAAAAAATGCATAATCACGATTCAATTTGAAAAACATAGCTCATAAGATCAAAAAATTAAAAATACATATCAATAGTAAATTTATATTTGATTGAATATTTAGGAAACTAGTAATGGATAGTTCAGAAAGTTTAATTACCATCAAACTGAGCCATTTTATCACACAACTTCACATCACCTAGGACAGCTTTGAATTGTGGTTGATTTACAAGAGTTTTGAACCACCTATTTACATTTTGATAAGGAGCTCTAAAGGAAGGTTCAAGAACCTGAAAATTTTAATACAAAAGAGAAATATAGCACAGTGTCAAGTTTGTACATCTTTATGTAATATTGTCAAAAGCTTTATTATTTTTTTACTATTTTACTGAACTTAGTTTAAATATCTTAATATTTAGCAGTACAGCCTGAACTAGGAGATCATTTAAACATATACAATATCATAGCTACCAATAAAAAAGCAGGAGATTCCAGTGTGATATTGAAAAATGAAAGATTAAATTTCTTTGGAAGAGGAGGCAAATGATATATTGTGTGTATGTTCGAATAGGGCAACTGGTTAACTTGGCTGGTTGAGTTGATGCTTAGCAGTTAGTGTTCATTGAGCATTTTCATACATGAACCAGCGACTCTACTAGAACATGCCGGGTTAGTCGCTGGGGAAAACAGGTTAACCAATTCCAATTGCTTTATTTGAACCATATCCATAAATGAAAGGAAAATTTTACACTATAGTTACAACCTTATACTTTTACACTCTGTGCATTATTTATTGTAATGAGTTGATAAAATACTTTTTCAGTTAACCCTTCAGAATCTTATTTCTACATTAGATTTACACTATTTCTAAAGCAATTTATTAGTATCACTGAGACAAAACTTAAGACTCCTCTGCAATCAATTATGCAATTTAACCTTTAGGAGCCGGGCACATGTTGTACCATAAGTCTTTTTTTTAGAGGACGGGGTTGAGATATTCAGTCAAACCCTCTGGAGCCGGGGATTTTTTCAAGGTTTCATACGTCTGGTACGACAGTTTATACTTTTCCTTTTCAATGGAAAATAAATCTGTGGTTCAACTGTCGTACTACCTGGGTCGAAAGAAAAATTTCCAAAAAACAGCCTGGATCCAAAAGGTTAAACTGACAATAAATATGTGAATGAATTATGGTGCATTTTTGATATTGGGTCCAGAGATAAGATTTTCGGATAAAGAGAAAAAAACTTTAGATCTTTTCCTTGAAAAATTGTCTGTTTGAATAAGTTTAATAGTTAGAAAAAGCGCTGATAAATAAAAAATACATAGTGAAATTTAATTTTTTTCCTAAAACAAACTACATAAAAATTTTAATTTTGAATCAGACTTTCTGTTTTAGAATTGCCAGTAGTTGCCCTTCTTCCAAACACCCTATAACTCCATTGCTTAAATTGCTTCAAAACCTTTAAAAAGTACTTTTGATTTTTTTTAGCTTTGAAAAAAGAGAATTTTTTTTTTGTACTTCCGTTCAGAAGTAATAATATTAAGTATTTAGGTGATATTTTTGAACACTAGAGCACAAAAATGAATTCTAAACCAAAGATTCAATTATTTGAAACACATTTTCAACATTAGTTTTTTTTTTTTTTTTAAAAGCTTTAAAAACAGCAGTTCTCAAAGAAATCATGACACTTATTTTATAATTTGCAAATATTGTAAACTAAAATGCACAGCAGAATTCTGCATAAATTTCTTTTTGTTCTTTAACAGTTCGCTCCTCCCCCCTTGTTAAAAGTCAATATTTCAGTCAAATTTTGTTTAAATATTTTAAATACCTAGCTAATTCAATTACATACATGAACTATATTAAATGCTTCATTCAAATTAATATTTGAAAAATATTTAGCATCAATTTTAAGTAAAATGATAAAAATGAAAGATTCTCAGTATCAGCAAGATCAGAAATAATATTTTATTTAAGGAAAAAAATATTGCAGAAAAGTAAAACCAAATGATAACTTTGCAACAGCAGCTGAATAAGAATGTAATTAAGTATAAAAAAACACCAAATCTCGAATACTTACAAGTTGGAATAAGGACAATAAATTACAACACAAGCTGATATCTGCTTGGGTAATTCTTTCTCCCACCAAGAACGTCCTCGTCAGCAAATGATCGTTTAGAACTTTAAGGACTCTTTTGATGTCTTCCTTTGCTTTTTCAGTATTCTAAGAAGATAGCATGCATTAACAGACATAATATATTTAAAACTAAATCATAGCTATGAATTGAAAAACAAAGTAACAAACAATTAACATACTTGTTTGTTGTACTGCATAATTCCCAAACAAGGGAACACCCACGTACATGCAGAGGGTATGATTTCATGATCCCCAAAATTTATCCACTCCAAAACACGAGTTTGCTCATCAACATTGGCACCTCTCAACTGTTCATTTCCCACTAAAAGTATGAAAATTATTAGAGAAATCCAATTGTATAATTTACAAATTTATACATTATTTCTGTAGTATATATATATATAATTACATTGCAGAAGTTACATACACAGTGCAGTCTCGAAAATCAGAGGTAATTAGGGCTGGCACTACCTCGGATTACTGAAAACTCAGATTATCCGAAAAATACACACATTTTTGGTGAACATTATGGCTTGAAAATTTTCTAAAGAATGATTCCCCTAATAGGGGTTCCCTTATTACGCTGTTCAATAAACCAAAGAAACAAAGTTTCGCTAGTCTTTTCAAAGTCAGAGGTATGCATTGTTTCTCTTTTCTGCTGGTGTCTCATTGCACTTTTGAACAAACTGCTCAATTATTGTGCGGTTGCGTTGACAGTCTAACTATTCTTCTCCAACCAGGCCCGTCATTTGGGGGGGGGGGGGCTGACTTTGGGAAAATGTATTGGCATATAAGTAGGCGTGGTTTTTGCCACTTTTTGGTAAATTTTACATTGTGTATGCACCCTTTACCCCCAATTGGAAAATTTCGAAATGACGTCCCTGTCTCCAACATCTAAATTAGTAGCGAAACTTTATTGTTTCTCCCACGTCTAACCTTTTGATACCTTCTTACTTAGAAATCAGATACAAATTTTCTTTCATTTTTAGCACAGGCAGTTAAAAGCAACTAGTAACAGTGTAACACAAAATCACTTTTGTCTGTACTGCATATTCGAAATGATGAGACTGGGGAACGGGTTGAATGTGAAAAAGTGGCCGACCAACTTTTCATTAACAGAGAAAAGAAGACCCATAACATCATTGTACACAATAAACAATGGGGAACTTTGACTCTTATTAAAAGAAAATACAATAGAGAAACAAGTTTACTAATCCTTTTCAAACCACCCCCTAGTCATCTGCTAAATGTCTTGGATTAACCGATAAGAGTAGAAAAAGTGTCGGACAGGTACGTGACTAAAAATGACAGTGATATTCCAGAAAGAAAAGAAAACATTTCTGAGAAAAGTGAAAAAAAAAAAAAAAAAACTAAATTTTTGGACACCTCGGACTTTTGAGACTCTACTGTACTTTGAATACCAGCAACATTAATACTTTTTGAAAATATTTTTGCCAAAACAAAAAGAAAAGAAAACTAAAAACATATGCTATTAATTTTAACAAACAGAATATTGCCCTTCAAAAACATACCAAACAATTTGTCTCTGCAAAAAGGAACAAAAAATTTTATTGTTGATAAAAGAAAATCAGCCATCTTATCAGGCTAGTATAAATTTCACTTTGACAATAAAATGAGAATTACAAGTGTTTGGAAGAAAACTCCAAGTTTTGCAAAAATACAGACTTTTGTTTACTTCCATTTTATATTTCTCTTGGTGGTTGCTCGTGAGCCAATGTTTAGCACATGAGCCGTAACAAGAGAATTGTGCATATAGAAATATTAACACACAAAATGACCACTTAAATATTTACATAATTTTACCTTTATTTTATAACAAAGAAGTAATAACAAAGTTGAAGCAAAATATAAAATGTATCAATGCATGCATAGCGGTACATTACATTAAAAAAAGTGCTACTACTTAATGCAGCAAATTAAGTTTCAATAATTTCTTCAAACCTACAATTCAACAACTTCAATTGCCCATCATTCAACACAAATCTTAAAATCCGGAAATGATTTAAAAATGCCAGCATTTGGAACGGCGATGGATTGGCAACTTTTTTGCCTTAGCAATGGAGGAGACTAGTTTACAAGTAAACACTTCTTTTTTTATTCTCCATACTTTTTATAAACCAAAAACAGTAATTGAACAAAAATTTACATTTTAACTAAAGTATATTAAAAATCAATTTAAGTAAAGGTTTATTTTTATTAATTAGTAGCATTAATATTAATTGCAATAATCAAAATTTAACTATACAAACAGTATTTATTCAGATTTGCCAAACTCATAAAGGGGAAAAGAAAGACAGAAAATAAAAAAAAATTTTCAAATACTACCTTAAAATTGAATTTTCATGTTTATTCGACAAAATCAGATTCACAAGATCATTTAAAATACATTTCATCCCCGAGTAACAATTAACTTCAAAGGAAAATTTGAAATGCAATATAAAAAATAAATATCTGTATAGTTAGAATTAATTCATACATGGTCACAAGAACCGTAAATAAATAAAACAAAAAACTGTTATAAAATAATTACCAAATAAAACCTTTCGAAAACAAAAAATTATAACAGTATTCAAGTTTGTTTCGAGTTGCTACAGTAGCTGCCTTTGCATTTTTGAAAAGCATATTATCCAAATTTTTCGGCATTTAAGTCATTTCATTTTCTAAACTTTCACTACTAAAATGAATGCGACTTTTTACTCCTTAAGCAAAGTTTAAAGTCCTTGTTCTAACAATTCAGTTTTGCTGGTAATTCACTTTCTCCCAAGGTGTAAGATAGCTTTGAAATAACTGTGTTATTCAAAAGGAGCATCACATTAATCTTTTAGGAACCTTCACTTCACACTCTCCAGGGTCCCCCGTACCTACCACAACTTTCGTGGTTTAACCGGGATAGGGCCCTGAAGAGCGCTCTATTCTTAATTTTGAACCAGAACCAAGGGTCGAGCAAACCTTAGGTTCTAGCACCCCCAGAGGTATGGTTTCACTTGGAGGACTTTGTGACCACGACATTTTTAACGCCTCCCAGCCACCATTAATCAAGGCGGTGGATCTTTGATCGGCTGGGATCGAACCCGGGTCCCTCCGGGAGTCCGACGCCTTACTGATCGGGCCACCACGGCCCGCTCTTTTAGGAACCTGAGCTACAATCACTTTTTATCAATGCAGGCAGGAGGGGGTGATAAAAGCAATAACTGTACGAAAAAATAATGCAACTTCTTCAGAGATCTAGAAGTTTAACATATTATGCCTATTTTTTATCCCTCTTGGTGGTTACTTGCATACCAATAATTAGAATACAAGTCGAAACAAGAGATAGTATTTAAAAATAATTTCACTCAGAATTGAACTCAAAGTAAAAATGCAAAGCAAACTTTCACACAGATGATTGATGATCTCTGAGAGGGTAATTAATAGCAGATTTACTCCCCACTTCACATTCTGAAATTCCGCAGAGAAAAAAATGTTTTTCATCAGATACGCTGCATCAGCATATAAGCTGCATAAAACTTCCTAAAAAATGTATAGTAACCTTGTTCTACTGTGGTTGGTTTCTACTGCAACCGTACTTCTCATTCTCTGTGGGTGACTGGGGATTTTTTTTAAAATTTGTTTTTCCTTTGGATTCATTTATCAGACATGTTAGTTTTTCTTGATGTTTTTTTTTTCTCTTAATTTATTCTGCTTCCTTATCTGATCTATGAAAATAAAATAACATATGAATAAGCAGAATTTGCTGTCACCCTTTATGAAATAGAACTGTTCAAGGGTGTTGCAGTTGTGGCTTTTGATGTGGGACTCAAATTTGCTTTGTTTTAGGCAATAAATAAACATAACATGTACTTTAAAAAAACAAAAGAGGACAAAAGAAAAAACTTTTCCATGCTATAAGCCAAAGCAGCACGAGTTAAAATTCAGCTTTTAAACACGTTTAAGCCACAGCTTATCTACCCCAAAATACTACGGGTAATTAAAAAAAAAAAAGTGATGAAAGATTCTCATTTTACATAATGACACAGTAATCAATAAATTCAGTCGCAGGGGCCATTCTCTATTGACAGGTACAAAAATTCCAGAGTTAAAATTCCTTTTTTCTTTTTTGAAAAAGAGGCCTCCTTTCAACTCAAGGCAGGAAACCCACCAAAGCTTCTCGGATCATTTCCTTGAAAATTGTCTAGGCTGGAATACATATGGCTTGAAGTGGAATCGCTCTTCGAAAAAGGACTGTAAAGGGATCATGAATTTTTTGGGAAGCAGAAACTAGCTCCACTAAACCACCATTTCAACATTTTACAGATTTAATTCTAAAGTTCTGCTTTTGATGCTTATTTTTATTATTTCATATTTTAATATGTATTCATTATATTAATTTTATTAATCTTCTTTTTTCATACTAGTTATTATATTTTATATTTTATTTTATTTTTATAATCAAATATTTATTTTATTTCAATCAAAAATTAAGCTTAACATTTTATACATCTCTTTACATATATTTTTTAATTAAACTTCTATTTTATCTCCATAATTATATTTAATAGTTTCTACTTACATTTAATTTTCATTTATAATTATTCAACTATTTATCATATTATTTTATTTATATTTCCTTTTTTAATTTTTAATCATTTCAAAAAATTTCTCTTTTCAATTTTCTATTTTTATTTCAATTTATTATTGTTTATATCTTTACACATTTTAATGTTTATCATTAATTAATATCTTATCATTTCTTTTCACTTAAGCTATTATGTTATTTTCATTTATTCTATCCTTATATCTTTTTCTTATTATTGATACTCTTTCTATTTTTTCTTTTTTTATTTTTATTTTTTTTGTTTTATATTTATTTTTTTTTATTTTAATTTTTTTCTTTATTTTTTTTTATATTTTCTTTTTTTTTTATTTTTTTTTATTATTCTTTATTTTTTTTTTATTTATTTTTTTTTTTTTATTTTTTTTTATTTTTTACTATTTAATTTTTTTTTTTTTTTTATTTTTTATTTTTATCTTATTTTTCTTTTATTTTTATTTTTTTCTATTACTATTTTTTTATTTTTTTTCTTTTTTTCTATTTTTTTTTTATTTTTTTATTTTTATTTCTTTTTCTTTATTTATTATTTTTTTTTTATTTTTTTTTCTTTTTTTATTTTTTATTTTATTTATTTTTTATTTCATTTTTTTTTTGTTTTTAATTTTTTTTTTTATTTATTTTTTTTTTTTTTATTTTTTTTCTTTTTTTATTCTTCTTTTATCTTTTTTTTTTATTTTTTTTTTTTTTTTTTTAGATTTTCTTTTTTTTTTTTATTTATTTTTTCTTTTTTATTTTATTTTCTTTTTTTTTATTTTTTTATTTTTTTTTTACTATTATCTTTTTTTTTTTATTTTTTATTTTTTATTTTTTATTTATTTATATTTTTTTTTTTATTTTTTTTTTTTTTTTTATTTTTTTTTTTTATATTATGTTATTATATTTTTATTTATTTTTTATTTTTTATTTTATGTAATTTTTTATTTTATTTTTTTATTTTCTATTTTTTTTATTTTTTTTTTATTTTTATTTTTTATTTATTTGTTTTTTTTGTTTTTCTATATTTTTTCTTTTATTTTTTATTTTTTTTTATTTTTATATTTTTTTTTTTTTCTATTATTTTTTTATTTATTTATTTTTTTTTATTTTTTATTTTCTTTTTTTCTTTTATTTTTATTTATTTTTTTTATTTGTTTTATTTTTTTATTAATTTTTTATTTTATTTTTTTTTTTTTTATTTTTTTTTATTATTTATTCTTTTTATTTTTTTTACTTTTTTATTTTTCTTTTTAATTTTTTTATTTTTTTTTTTTTTTTTTTATTTATTCTTTTATTTTATTTTAATTTTTTTTTTTTTTATTATTTTATATTTTTATTTTTTATTTATCTTTATTTATTTTATTTATTTTTATTTTATTTATTTTTTTTATTATGTTTTTTTTTTTTTTTTTTTATTTTTTTTTATATTTTTTTATTTTTATATTTAATTTTTCTTATTTTTTTTTTATTATTTTTTATTTTTTCTTACTTTTTTTATTAATTTTTATTTATTTTTTTTTTTATTTTTATTTTTTTTGTTTTTTTTTTTTTTTTTTATATTTTATTTTTGTATTT
>JAXGGA010001970.1:47500-134766 GCA_038373865.1 Uloborus plumipes
TTTTTTTTTTTTTTTTTTTTTTTTTTTTTTTTTTTCTTTTTTTTTTTTTTTTTTTTTTTTTTTTTTTCTTTTTTTTTTTTTTTTTTTTTTTTTTTTTTTTTTTTTTTTTTTTTTTTTTTTTTTTTTTTTTTTTTTTTTTTTTTTTTTTTTTTTTTTTTTTTTTTTTTTTTTTTTCTTTTTTTTTTTTTTTTTTTTTTTTTTTTTTTTTTTTTTTTTTTTTTTTTTTTTTTTTTTTTTTTTTTTTTTTTTTTTTTTTTTTTTTTTTTTTTTTTTTTTTTTCTTTTTTTTTTTTTTTTTTTTTTTTTTTTTTTTTTTTTTTTTTTTCTTTTTTTTTTTTTTTTTTTTTTTTTTTTTTTTTTTTTTTTTTTTTTTTTTTTTTTTTTTTTTTTTTTCTTTTTTTTTTTTTTTTTTTTTTTTTTTTTTTTTTTTTTTTTTTTTTTTTTTTTTTTTTTTTTTTTCTTTTTTTTTTTTTTTTTTTTTTTTTTTTTTTTTTTTTTTTTTTTTTTTTTTTTTTTTTTTTTTTTTTTTTTTTTTTTTTTTTTTTTTTCTTTTTTTTTTTTTTTTTTTTTTTTTTTTTTTTTTTTTTTTTTTTTTTTTTTTTTTTTTTTTCTTTTTTTTTTTTTTTTTTTTTTTTTTTTTTTTTTTTTTTTTTTTTTTTTTTTTTTTTTTTTTTTTTTTTTTTTTTTTTTTTTTTTTTTTTTTTTTTTTTTTTTTTTTTTTTTTTTTTTTTTTTTTTTTTTTTTTTTTTTTTTTTTTTTTTTTTTTTTTTTTCTTTTTTTTTTTTTTTTTTTTTTTTTTTTTTTTTTTTTTTTTTTTTTTTTCTTTTTTTTTTTTTTTTTTTTTTTTTTTTTTTTTTTTTTTTTTTTTTTTTCTTTTTTTTTTTTTTTTTTTTTTTTTTTTTTTTTTTTTTTTTTTTTTTTTTTTTCTTTTTTTTTTTTTTTTTTTTTTTTTTTTTTTTTTTTTTTTTTTTTTTTTTTTTTTTTTCTTTTTTTTTTTTTTTTTTTTTTTTTTTTTTTTTTTTTTTTTTTTTTTCTTTTTTTTTTTTTTTTTTTTTTTTTTTTTTTTTTTTTTTTTTTTTTTTTTTTTTTTTTTCTTTTTTTTTTTTTTTTTTTTTTTTTTTTTTTTTTTTTTTTTTTTTTTTTTTTTTTTTTTTTTTTTTTTTTTTTTTTTTTTTTTTTTTTTTTTTTTTTTTTTTTTTTTTTTTTTTTTTTTTTTTTTTTTTTTTTTTTTTTTTTTTTTTTTTTTTTTTTTTTTTCTTTTTTTTTTTTTTTTTTTTTTTTTTTTTTTTTTTTTTTTTTTTTTTTTTTTTTTTTTTTTTTTTTTTTTTTTCTTTTTTTTTTTTTTTTTTTCTTTTTTTTTTTTTTTTTTTTTTTTTTTTTTTTTTTTTTTTTTTTTTTTTTTTTTTTTTTTTTTTTTTTTTTTTTTTTTTTTTTTTTTTTTTTTTTTTTTTTTTTTCTTTTTTTTTTTTTTTTTTTTTTTTTTTTTTTTTTTTTTTCTTTTTTTTTTTTTTTTTTTTTTTTTTTTTTTTTTTTTTTTTTTTTTTTTTTTTTTTTTTTTTTTTTTTTTTTTTTTTTTTTTTTTTTTTTTTTTTTTTTTTTTTTTTTTTTTTTTTTTTTTTTTTTTTTTTTTTTTTTTTTTTTTTTTTTTTCTTTTTTTTTTTTTTTTTTTTTTTTTTTTTTTTTTTTTTTTTTTTTTTTTTTTTTTTTTTTTTTTTTTTTTCTTTTTTTTTTTTTTTTTTTTTTTTTTTTTTTTTTTTTTTTTTTTTTTTTTTTTTTTTTTTTTTTTTTTTTTTTTTTTTTTTTTTTTTTTTTTTTTTTTTTTTTCTTTTTTTTTTTTTTTTTTTTTTTTTTCTTTTTTTTTTTTTTTTTTTTTTTTTTTTTTTTTTTTTTTTTTTTTTTTTTTTTTTTTTTTTTTTTCTTTTTTTTTTTTTTTTTTTTTTTTTTTTTTTTTTTTTTTTTTTTTTTTTTTTTTTTTTTTTTTTTTTTTTTTCTTTTTTTTTTTTTTTTTTTTTTTTTTTTTTTTTTTTTTTTTTTTTTTTTTTTTTTTTTTTTTTTTTTTTTTTTTTTTTTTTTTTTTTTTTTTTTTTTTTTCTTTTTTTTTTTTTTTTTTTTTTTTTTTTTTTTTTTTTTTTTTTTATTTTTTTTTTTTTTTTTTTTTTTTTTTTTTTTTTTTTTTTTTTTTTTTTTTTTTTTTTTTTTTTTTTTTTTTTTTTTTTTTTTTCTTTTTTTTTTTTTTTTTTTTTTTTTTTTTTTTTTTTTTTTTTTTTTTTTTTTTTTTTTTTTTTTTTTTTTTTTTTTTTTTTTTTTTTCTTTTTTTTTTTTTTTTTTTTTTTTTTTTTTTTTTTTTTTTTTTTTTTTTCTTTTTTTTTTTTTTTTTTTTTTTTTTTTTTTTTTTTTTTTTTTTTTTTTTTTTTTTTTTTTTTTTTTTTTTTTTTTTTTTTTTTTTTTTTCTTTTTTTTTTTTTTTTTTTTTTTTTTTTTTTTTTTTTTCTTTTTTTTTTTTTTTTTTTTTTTTTTTTTTTTTTTTTTTTTTTTTTTTTTTTTTCTTTTTTTTTTTTTTTTTTTTTTTTTTTTTTTTCTTTTTTTTTTTTTTTTTTTTTTTTTTTTTTTTTTTTTTTTTTTTTTTTTTTTTTTTTTTTTTTTTTTTTTTTTTTTCTTTTTTTTTTTTTTTTTTTTTTTTTTTTTTTTTTTTTTTTTTTTTTTTTTTTTTTTTTTTTTTTCTTTTTTTTTTTTTTTTTTTTTTTTTTTTTTTTTTTTTTTTTTTTTTTTTTTTTTTTTCTTTTTTTTTTTTTTTTTTTTTTTTTTTTTTTTTTTTTTTTTTTTTTTTTTTTTTTTTTTTTTTTTTTTTTCTTTTTTTTTTTTTTTTTTTTTTTTCTTTTTTTTTTTTTTTTTTTTTTTTTTTTTTTTTTTTTTTTTTTTTTTTTTTTTTTTTTTCTTTTTTTTTTTTTTTTTTTTTTTTTTTTTTTTTTTTTTTTTTTCTTTTTTTTTTTTTTTTTTTTTTTTTTTTTTTTTTTTTTTTCTTTTTTTTTTTTTTTTTTTTTTTTTTTTTTTTTTTTTTTTTTTTTTTTTTTTTTTTTTTTTTTTTTTTTTTTTTTTTTTTTTTTTTTTTCTTTTTTTTTTTTTTTTTTTTTTTTTTTTTTTTTTTTTTTTTTTTTTTTTTTTTTTTTTTTTTTTTTTTTTTTTTTTTTTTTTTTTTTTTTTTTTTTTTTTTTTTTTTTTTTTTTTTTTTTTTTTTTTTTTTCTTTTTTTTTTTTTTTTTTTTTTTTTTTTTTTTTTTTTTTTTTTTTTTTTTTTTTTTTTTTTTTTTTTTTTTCTTTTTTTTTTTTTTTTTTTTTTTTTTTTTTTTTTTTTTTTTTTTTTTTTCTTTTTTTTTTTTTTTTTTTTTTTTTTTTTTTTTTTTTTTTTTTTTTTTTTTTTTTTTTTTTTTTTTTTTTTTTTTTTTTTTTTTTTTTTTTTTTTTTTTTTTTTTTTTTCTTTTTTTTTTTTTTTTTTTTTTTTTTTTTTTTTTTTTTTTTTTTTTTTTTTTTTTTCTTTTTTTTTTTTTTTTTTTTTTTTTTTTTTTTTTTTTCTTTTTTTTTTTTTTTCTTTTTTTTTTTTTTTTTTTTTTTTTTTTTTTTTTTTTTTTTTTTTTTTTTTTTTTTTTTTTTTTTTTTTTTTTTTTTTTTTTTTTTTTTTTTTTTTTTTTTTTTTTTTTTTTTTTTTTTTTCTTTTTTTTTTTTTTTTTTTTTTTTTTTTTTTTTTTTTTTTTTTTTTTTTTTTTTTTTTTCTTTTTTTTTTTTTTTTTTTTTTTTTTTTTTTTTTTTTTTTTTTTTTTTTTTTTTTTTTTTTTCTTTTTTTTTTTTTTTTTTTTTTTTTTTTTTTTTTTTTTTTTTTTTTTTTTTTTTTTTTTTTTTTTTTTTTTTTTTTTTTTTCTTTTTTTTTTTTTTTTTTTTTTTTTTTTTTTTTTTTTTTTTTTTTTTTTTTTTTTTTTTTTTTTTTTTTTTTTTCTTTTTTTTTTTTTTTTTTTTTTTTTTTTTTTTTTTTTTTTTCTTTTTTTTTTTTTTTTTTTTTTTTTTTTTTTTTTTTTTTTTTTTTTTTTTTTTTTTTTTTTTTTTTTTTTTTTTTTTTTTTTTTTTTTTTTTTTTTTTTTTTTTTTTTTTTTTTTTTTTTTTTTTTCTTTTTTTTTTTTTTTTTTTTTTTTTTTTTTCTTTTTTTTTTTTTTTTTTTTTTTTTTTTTTTTTTTTTTTTTTTTTTTTTTTTTTTTTTTTTTTTTTTTTTTTTTTTTTTTTTTTTTTTTTTTTTTTTTTTTTCTTTTTTTTTTTTTTTTTTTTTTTTTTTTTTTTTTTTTTTTTTTTTTTTTTTTTTTTTTTTTTTTTTTTTTTTTTTTTTTTTTTTTTCTTTTTTTTTTTTTTTTTTTTTTTTTTTTTTTTTTTTTTTTTTTTTTTTTTTTTTTTTTTTTTTTTTTTTTTTTTTTTTTTTTTTTTTTTTTTTTTTTTTTTTTTTTTTTTTTTTTTTTTTCTTTTTTTTTTTTTTTTTTTTTTTTTTTTTTTTTTTTTTTTTTTTTTTTTTTTTTTTTTTTTTTTTTTTTTTTTTTTTTTTTTTTTTTTTTTTTTTTTTTTTTTTTTTTTTTTTTTTTTTTTTTTTTTTTTTTTTTTTTTTTTTTTTTTTTTTTTTTTCTTTTTTTTTTTTTTTTTTTTTTTTTTTTTTTTTTTTTTTTTTTTTTTTTTTTTTTTTTTTTTTTTTTTTTTTTTTTTCTTTTTTTTTTTTTTTTTTTTTTTTTTTTTTTTTTTTTTTTTTTTTTTTTTTTTTTTTTTTTTTTTTTTTTTTTTTTTTTTTTTTTTTTTTTTTTTCTTTTTTTTTTTTTTTTTTTTTTTTTTTTTTTTTTTTTTTTTTTTTTTTTCTTTTTTTTTTTTTTTTTTTTTTTTTTTTTTTTTTTTTTTTTTTTTTTTTTTTTTTTTTTTTTTTTTTTTTTTTTTTTTTTTTTTTTTTTTTTTTTTTTTTTTTTTTTTTTTTTCTTTTTTTTTTTTTTTTTTTTTTTTTTTTTTTTTTTTTTTTTTTTTTTTTTTTTTTTTTTTTTTTTTTTTTTTTTTTTTTTTTTTTTTTTTTTTTTTTTTTTTTTTTTTTTTTTTTTTTTTTTTTTTTCTTTTTTTTTTTTTTTTTTTTTTTTTTTTTTTTTTTTTTTTTTTTTTTTTTTTTTTCTTTTTTTTTTTTTTTTTTTTTTTTTTTTTTTTTTTTTTTTTTTTTTTTTTTTTTTTTCTTTTTTTTTTTTTTTTTTTTTTTTTTTTTTTTTTTTTTTTTTTTTTTTTTTTTCTTTTTTTTTTTTTTTTTTTTTTTTTTTTTTTTTTTTTTTTTTTTTTTTTTCTTTTTTTTTTTTTTTTTTTTTTTTTTTTTTTTTTTTTTTTTTTTTTTTTTTTTTTTTTTTTTTTTTTTTTTTTTTTTTTTTTTTTTTTTCTTTTTTTTTTTTTTTTTTTTTTTTTTTTTTTTTTTTTTTTTTCTTTTTTTTTTTTTTTTTTTTTCTTTTTTTTTTTTTTTTTTTTTTTTTTTTTTTTTTTTCTTTTTTTTTTTTTTTTTTTTTTTTTTTTTTTTTTTTTTTTTTTTTTTTTTTTTTTTTTTTTTTTTTTTTTTTTCTTTTTTTTTTTTTTTTTTTTTTTTTTTTTTTTTTTTTTTTTTTTTTTTTTTTTTTTTTTTTTTTTTTTTTTTTTTTTTTTTTTTTTTTTTTTTCTTTTTTTTTTTTTTTTTTTTTTTTTTTTTTTTTTTTTTTTTTTTTTTTTTTTTTTTTTTTTTTTTTTCTTTTTTTTTTTTTTTTTTTTTTTTTTTTTTTTTTTTTTTTTTTTTTTTTTTTTTTCTTTTTTTTTTTTTTTTTTTTTTTTTTTTTTTTTTTTTTTTTTTTTTTTTTTTTTTTTTTTTTTTTTTTTTCTTTTTTTTTTTTTTTTTTTTTTTTTTTTTTTTTTTTTTTTTTTTTTTTTTTTTTTTTTCTTTTTTTTTTTTTTTTTTTTTTTTTTTTTTTTTTTTTTTTTTTTTTTTTTTTTTTTTTTTTTTTCTTTTTTTTTTTTTTTTTTTTTTTTTTTTTTTTTTTTTTTTTTTTTTTTTTTTTTTTTTTTTTTTTTTTTTTTTTTTTTTTTTTTTTTCTTTTTTTTTTTTTTTTTTTTTTTTTTTTTTTTTTTTTTTTTTTTTTTTTTTTTTTTTCTTTTTTTTTTTTTTTTTTTTTTTTTTTTTTTCTTTTTTTTTTTTTTTTTTTTTTTTTTTTTTTTTTTTTTTTTTTTTTTTTTTTTTTTTTTTTTTTTTTTTTTTTTTTTTTTTTTTTTTTTTTTTTTTTTTTTTTTTTTTTTTTTTTTTTTTTTTTTTTTTCTTTTTTTTTTTTTTTTTTTTTTTTTTTTTTTTTTTTTTTTTTTTTTTTTTTTTTTTTTTTTTTTTTTTTTTTTTTTTTTTTTTTTTTTTTTTTTTTTTTTTTTTTTTTTTTTTTTTTTTTTTTTTTTTTTTTTTTTTTTTTTTTTTTTTTTTTTTTTTTTTTTTTTTTTTTTTTTTTTTTTTTTTTTTTTTTTTTTTTTTTTTTTTTTTTTTTTTTTCTTTTTTTTTTTTTTTTTTTTTTTTTTTTTTTTTTTTCTTTTTTTTTTTTTTTTTTTTTTTTTTTTTTTTTTTTTTTTTTTTTTTTTTTTTTTTTTTTTTTTTCTTTTTTTTTTTTTTTTTTTTTTTTTTTTTTTTTTTTTTTTTTTTTTTTTTTTTTTTTTTTTTTTTTTTTTTTTTTTTTTTTTTTTTTTTTTTTTTTTTTTTTTTTTTTTTTTTTTTTTTTTTTTTTTTTTTTTTTTTTTTCTTTTTTTTTTTTTTTTTTTTTTTTTTTTTTTTTTTTTTTTTTTTTTTTTTTTTTTTTTTTTTTTTTTTTTTTTTTTTTTTTTTTTTTTTTTTTTTTTTTTTTTTTTTTTTTTTTTTTTCTTTTTTTTTTTTCTTTTTTTTTTTTTTTTTTTTTTTTTTTTTTTTTTTTTTTTTTTTTTTTTTTTTTTTTTTTTTTTTTTTTTTTTTTTTTTTTCTTTTTTTTTTTTTTTTTTTTTTTTTTTTTTTTTTTTTTTTTTTTTTTTTTTTTTTTTTTTTTTTTTTTTTTTTTTTTTTTTTTTTTTTTTTTTTTTTTTTTTTTTTTTTTTTTTTTTTTTTTCTTTTTTTTTTTTTTTTTTTTTTTTTTTTTTTTTTTTTTTTTTTTTTTTTTTTTTTCTTTTTTTTTTTTTTTTTTTTTTTTTTTTTTTTTTTTTTTTTTTTTTTTTTTTTTTTTTTTTTTTTCTTTTTTTTTTTTTTTTTTTTTTTTTTTTTTTTTTTTTTTTTTTTTTTTTTTTTTTTTTTTTTTTTTTTTTTTTTTTTTTTTTTTTTTTTTTTTTTTTTTTTTCTTTTTTTTTTTTTTTTTTTTTTTTTTTTTTTTTTTTTTTTTTTTTTCTTTTTTTTTTTTTTTTTTTTTTTTTTTTTTTTTTTTTTTTTTTTTTTTTTTTTTTTTTTTTTTTTTTTTTTTTTTTTTTTTTTTTTTTTTTTTTCTTTTTTTTTTTTTTTTTTTTTTTTTTTTTTTTTTTTTTTTTTTTTTTTTTTTTTTTTTTTTTTTTTTTTTTTTTTTTTTTTTTTTTTTTTTTTTCTTTTTTTTTTTTTTTTTTTTTTTTTTTTTTTTTTTTTTTTTTCTTTTTTTTTTTTTTTTTTTTTTTTTTTTTTCTTTTTTTTTTTTTTTTTTTTTTTTTTTTTTTTTTTTTTTTTTTTTTTTTTTTTTTTTTTTTTTTTTTTTTTTTTTTTTTTTTTTTTTTTTTTTTCTTTTTTTTTTTTTTTTTTTTTTTTTTTTTTTTTTTTTTTTTTTTTTTTTTTTTTTTTTTTTTTTTTTTTTTTTTTTTTCTTTTTTTTTTTTTTTTTTTTTTTTTTTTTTTTTTTTTTTTTTTTTTTTTTTTTTTTTTTTTTTTTTTCTTTTTTTTTTTTTTTTTTTTTCTTTTTTTTTTTTTTTTTTTTTTTTTTTTTTTTTTTTTTTTTTTTTTTTTTTTTTTTTTTTTTTTTTTTCTTTTTTTTTTTTTTTTTTTTTTTTTTTTTTTTTTTTTTTTTTTTTTTTTTTTTTTTTTTTTTTTTTTTTTTTTCTTTTTTTTTTTTTTTTTTTTTTTTTTTTTTTTTTTTTCTTTTTTTTTTTTTTTTTTTTTTTTTTTTTTTTTTTTTTTTTTTTTTTTTTTTTTTTTTTTTTTTTTTTTTTTTTTTTTTTTTTTTTTTTTTTTTTTTTTTTTTTTTTTTCTTTTTTTTTTTTTTTTTCTTTTTTTTTTTTTTTTTTTTTTTTTTTTTTTTTTTTTTTTTTTTTTTTTTTTTTTTTTTTTTTTTTTTTTTTTTTTTTTTTTTTTTTTTTTTTTTTTTTTTTTTTTTTTTTTTTTTTTTTTTTTTTTTTTTTTTTTTTTTTTTCTTTTTTTTTTTTTTTTTTTTTTTTTTTTTTTTTTTTTTTTTTTTTTTTTTTTTTTTTTTTTTTTTTTTTTTTTTTTTTTTTTTTTTTTTTTTTTTTTTTTTTTTTTTTTTTTTTTTTTTTTTTTTTTTTTTTTTTTTTTTTTTCTTTTTTTTTTTTTTTTTTTTTTTTTTTTTTTTTTTTTTTTTTTTTTTTTTTTTCTTTTTTTTTTTTTTTTTTTTTTTTTTTTTTTTTTTTTTTTTTTTTTTTTTTTTTTTTTTTTTTTTTTTTTTTTTTTTTTTTTTTTTTTTTTTTTTTTTTTCTTTTTTTTTTTTTTTTTTTTTTTTTTTTTTTTTTTTTTTTTTTTTTTTTTTTTTTTTTTTTTTTTTTTTTTTTTTTTTTTTTTTTTTTTTTTTTTTTTTTTTTTTTTTTTTTTTTTTTTTTTTTTTTTTTTTTTTTTTTTTTTTTTTTTTTTTTTTTTTTTTTTTTTTTTTTTTTTTTTTTTTTTTTTTTTTTTTTTTTTTTTTTTTTTTTTTTTTTTTCTTTTTTTTTTTTTTTTTTTTTTTTTTTTTTTTTTTTTTTTTTTTTTCTTTTTTTTTTTTTTTTTTTTTTTTTTTTTTTTTTTTTTTTTTTTTTTTTTTTTTCTTTTTTTTTTTTTTTTTTTTTTTTTTTTTTTTTTTTTTTTTTTTTTTTTTTTTTTTTTTTTTTTTTTTTTTTTTTTTTTTTTTTTTTTTTTTTTTTTTTTTTTCTTTTTTTTTTTTTTTTTTTTTTTTTTTTTTTTTTTTTTTTTTTTTTTTTTTTTTTTTTTTTTCTTTTTTTTTTTTTTTTTTTTTTTTTTTTTTTTTTTTTTTTTTTTTTTTTTTTTTTTTTCTTTTTTTTTTTTTTTTTTTTTTTTTTTTTTTTTTTTCTTTTTTTTTTTTTTTTTTTTTTTTTTTTTTTTTTCTTTTTTTTTTTTTTTTTTTTTTTTTTTTTTTTTTTTTTTTTTTTTTTTTTTTTTTTTTTTTTTTTTTTTTCTTTTTTTTTTTTTTTTTTTTTTTTTTTTTTTTTTTTTTTTTTTTTTTTTTTTTTTTTTTTTTTTTTTTTTTTTTTTTTTTTTTTTTTCTTTTTTTTTTTTTTTTTTTTTTTTCTTTTTTTTTTTTTTTTTTTTTTTTTTTTTTTTTTTTTTTTTTTTTTTCTTTTTTTTTTTTTTTTTTTTTTTTTTTTTTTTTTTTTTTTTTTTTTTTTTTTTTTTTTTTTTTTTTTTTTTTTCTTTTTTTTTTTTTTTTTTTTTTTTTTTTTTTTTTTTTTTTTTTTCTTTTTTTTTTTTTTTTTTTTTTTTTTTTTTTTTTTTTTTTTTTTTTTTTTTTTTTTTTTTTCTTTTTTTTTTTTTTTTTTTTTTTTTTTTTTTTTTTTTTTTTTTTTTTTTTTTTTTTTTTTTTTTTTTTTCTTTTTTTTTTTTTTTTTTTTTTTTTTTTTTTTTTTTTTTTTTTTTTTTTTTTTTTTTTTTTTTTTTTTTTTTTTTCTTTTTTTTTTTTTTTTTTTTTTTTTTTTTTTTTTTTTTTTTTTTTTTTTTTTTTTTTTTTTTTTTTTTTTTTTTTTTTTTTTTTTTTTTTTTTTTTTTTTTTTTTTTTTTTTTTTTTCTTTTTTTTTTTTTTTTTTTTTTTTTTTTTTTTTTTTTTTTTTTTTTTTTTTTTTTTTTCTTTTTTTTTTTTTTTTTTTTTTTTTTTTTTTTTTTTTTTTTTTTTTTTTTTTTTTTTTTTTTTTTTTTTTTTTTTTTTTTTTTTTTTTTTTTTTTTTTTTTTTTTCTTTTTTTTTTTTTTTTTTTTTTTTTTTTTTTTTTTTTTTTTTTTTTTTTTTTTTTTTTTTTTTTCTTTTTTTTTTTTTTTTTTTTTTTTTTTTTTTTTTTTTTTTTTTTTTTTTTTTTTTTTTTTTTTTTTTTTTTTTTTTTTTTTTTCTTTTTTTTTTTTTTTTTTTTTTTTTTTTTTTTTTTTTTTTTTTTTTTTTTTTTTCTTTTTTTTTTTTTTTTTTTTTTTTTTTTTTTTTTTTTTTTTTTTTTTTTTTTTTTTTTTTTTTTTTTTTTTTTTTTTTTTTTTTTTTTTTTTTTTTTTTTTTTTTCTTTTTTTTTTTTTTTTTTTTTTTTTTTTTTTTTTTTTTTTTTTTTTTTTTTTTTTTTTTTTTTTTTTTTTTTTTTTTTTTTTTTTTTTTTTTTTTTTTTCTTTTTTTTTTTTTTTTTTTTTTTTTTTTTTTTTTTTTTTTTTTTCTTTTTTTTTTTTTTTTTTTTTTTTTTTTTTTTTTTTTTTTTTTTTTTTTCTTTTTTTTTTTTTTTTTTTTTTTTTTTTTTTTTTTTTTTTTTTTTTTTTTTTTTTTTTTTTTCTTTTTTTTTTTTTTTTTTTTTTTTTTTTTTTTTTTTTTTTTTTTTTTTTTTTTTTTCTTTATTTGGCCGTTTTTTTTCACGGTCAGATCTACTTATTTTACGGAAATTTCTAAGAGTGTATGAAATGACCCTCTTCCTTTATTTATTGATTTATTTTGTTTAAAAAACAAAATAAATAGTGCAATTTTGAGTACCTTATTAGGAATCAATCCATATTTCTTGAAAAGAGATAAGAGCTCATTGTCAAAGAGAAAAGCTCTGCTCACACTTCTTTGAGAAACATGTCACGCTGGTGCTGCCTTATTTCTCTTCTGAACTGCCCTAGGTACATTTATCCAACCCCCTTCCTAGCCCTAGGACTACACCAGCAGCACAAAATGTGGGAGCTGACTCCTCTGGGTACTAGTTTGAATTCTCAAACATAGCTCTTTCCGTAAAAATATGCATTGACTTCCCCATAAGCAGCAAAACTCTCAGAAATGGTTCAAATGAAAGAATACCAGCGGCAAAAAGTGAAGTAAAATAGCAAGTGAATGTCGACTTATCGAGGTTCAAGTAAATGTGTCCTGTAATTTCTGGGTACGCCACTGTTGCGCAGCATCTCACACACATTTTGTGCTATCCTCGAGCAGCCTCCCACAATCTTCAATGTGAAAATATATCTGCTAGCGACAAATATCTTATCAATTTTGAAAAACATAAAAAAAGCGTAAATGTAATTTCATAAAAACTACACTGTTAAAAAAAACCTGAATTTTCAGGAAGATTTTTACTGATTTTAACAGGAAATTTCCGTTTTCGTTTCAAAACGTATCTTTTCCTTAAAAAAACGGAAATATTCCGTGAAATATTCCGCATTTTCCTCATTTCCATAGCCTACGAGGATTAGCACAACTCAGTAGCACTGAAACTCGTAGGCTACAGACTATTGGATTGGCTGCGAAAAGCATGTGATTGAAAGTGACGTAGCTGCCATACGCAGGAAAGACAAGATGGCCGATAGCTGAAGTAAAACTATCGGCCGAAAGTTGTGAGTGAAGAAACCAAAAAATGAAGCAAGAAGCATTACTATGAAGTAAGTGCTCTTTTTTTTTGTATTTTATTATGCGTGTAGCATTGTTTTATCTCTCCATTCCTGTAATAAACTATTTTTGCAACTGCAATCTGTTAAAACGTAATACGCGATTTTAAGTGATAGGTTGGGAATCTAATGTGTTTTTCTCGTAAAATTAGACAAAGTATTAAGTAGGCAGATTTTAGACTAGACAGTTTTTGATTGTGCCGGATACCATATTTTTCCGAATACAAACATGTTTAACTGTAATCTTTGTCTTCATTTTTTGCCTATTTAAAAGAAAATGGTACCGAAATATGTATTGTATATCTCTGTGAAATGTAAATGAATATCCAATTAACTCCTATATTTATCCACATAAGGTATAATTATTAATTTAAAATAAGTAAATTATGTTCTTAGCTAGGAGGACTTAATTTACCTCATACCAATGCAAACCAAATTGCCGTAATTTACATTTATACAATTGAATCAAGCTTTATTTATTTTTTAACAGTCTGAAATGATGGTAACTTTTCTTTTAGCTGCTTTTTTAATTAAAAATAAACTAGCATTTTGTTGACTTAACACATTTCTGAACATATATTATTATGAAGTTTTTTTCCCAATGTTTGTTTCATATGTGAATGATTAAGTAACTGTAAAAGCGACTACTGTGGGGTGTCATAAGATTTAAGAAGAATTAAAAAGCAATAAACTTTAAATTTAATACTGACGTCCCCGCTTAATCGGGTAACTGATAAACGAATACCCCGCATATGCAAATAAAACATCCCAGAACCCATGGCATAGACGTAATGTTGAAGATCCCCGCGTAATCAAATAATAATTCCTGGAACCGACAGCATTCGTTTAAGCGAGCCCGACAGTATATGAATGTTTGCATTAAAATAGCTTTGTTCGTACTTTAAAATAGCTCTGAATATGGTACTACTGTCGTCCCCGCTTAATGGGGTAACGGATAAACAAATACTCTGCTTATAAGAGTATAATATCTCGGAACCGAATCTTCCCCATACCAGAAACGCAATGTTAAAGATCCCCCGCTTTATCGAATACTATTTCTTAGAGCCGACGGTGCTGTCGGCCCCGCTTAAACGAATACTGTTGGTTCCAAAAAATACTATTTGATTAACCGGGGTATTTTTTTAAGCGGGAATCTTTATCATTGCGTCTATGATACGGTTCCAGGATGTTTTATTCATTTAGGCGGGGTATTCATTTATCCGTTACCCAATTAAGAAGGGATGACAGTATTAGTAAGTATAAAATTTGAATTATTTTTTTTTTCGGTAAGTCTCTAATGACGAAGAAAAGTACTGCTTAAATTTTAAAAAATAGTATACAAACTTAAATATCAAAAAAAAAAAAATAATTATAAATAATAATCACATGTTAATTTTAAAAAATGCAATCATGCAAAAATATTATTTTTTAAAAAAATATTATCATTCCTCCTTCCCTTCTTTAGGTTGTGGCAGATAGCGGAGCAATTCTTGACTGGGACGAAGGATTCCCATCCATGTACAGAATAGAGTAGAAAAGTAAGTTCAATTTTTGATTACTTTTCAGTAGGGTTCGCCGATACATATCAGTAGATATATATCCGATATTTATTCTGAAAATATCAAGATATTTCGATATTTTCGATATTTATTTTTTGAAATGCGATATTTTCAATAGAAAAATTGTCGTCTTCATATTAATAATGTCATCTTTAGTATGATGTAATAATATGATATTCCTTTTTTATTTTCTGATAATAAAATTAGAAGTTAAAAAACAACTTGAATAGAGATGAAAAATGCCTAGTTAAAAATGAAAAAATCTGAATATGGAAATGTGTCTAATGTTTGTACAATGTGTGTTAGTGCTAAAAAATAATACAGTCGACGCTCGTTATAACGACCACTCGTTATAAAGACCATCCTAATATAACGACCGGTGAGAAAACCCCCAACTGTATCCCAATATACTCTATGTTCTACCTCTTATTGCGACCACTCGTTACAAAGACCGTTTTCTGCAGGACAGAGACGGTCGTTATATCGAGCGTCGACTGTACCACCTAAAAATGCAACATATAGTTTTTGTTTTAGTAACAAAATTTGCTATGTAAAACAAAACAAAAGATTTAAATTTTATATATTTTTTTTATTTTGTTCAGTTAAAGTTTTGTTTTATGTCTTTGCAATGTGATAAAACAATAAATAAGTTGTTTAGTAATAATGTTTTAAAAATAAAGTCAATATTATAGTTTGAAGTATTAATTAATAAAAAAGTTATGGTATGAAAAAAAAATACATAAATATTACATATTGTAATAATCAATTACACTAATAGTGTATAATGTACGGTTATCAATAAGTTTTCATGTTTTGGTTTGATATTACATGATAGTTGATATTTATGTATATGATACTGTAATTATTTTTATGTGAACATAATAGTCAATATCCAGTATAGTAGCCAACATCATCATTAGGTAATGTAATTTTTAAAACATTAAACTATTACATTTCAGCAAAAATGGCGGCATAACATTTCATTGTTGTAAAGTTTAATGTATATTTATGTAGAGAAATATTGAAAGAAACATTAATTTTTAGTCTGTACTGTAATAATACTTATTTAAGGAAATAAATAACATTGATTTGAGGATGTAGTTACTGATTAAAGAATTAAGCTTGCGCAAATTGAAAACATCGGATATATATAAAAATATCACGATATTTACAAACCCTGCTTTTCAGCTAAAATTGAAATGATTAATGCATTGCTAATTCCTACTGTGCATTCATTAAACATATAGAGTTTTTATTAAATTTTATGCTCAATATAGTCCTGTTATGGACCGCTTAATTTTTACTAATATTTTATTTAATAATTTTATAGTTATACAGAAAGTTCTCTTAAAATAGCTTGAAGCTAATTTTTAAGTTAATTTCATGAACTAAAATGTGTGGTCGGTGGCCATTACTTGTACACCCATACACGATCTAAGTCAAAATACTTGAGTCTGTGTGTGTTTGATAGCCGAAGTCATGTGCAAATGAAACATCTTTCATGTTAGTCATTGTCAGTTGCATACATAGCGCCCTTGTGGTTGGGGGAGGGGGCAGCAAAAGGTTTGAAGGCGCACAATCCAGAAAATTAGCTCTAAAAGTTACAGGACTTACAAATCTTGCGGGGGAGCGCACCTTAGTCTATGTATGCTATTGGTCATTGTCATGTGATGATAATGTGTTGACTTGACTAATAATTGACTTACTGTAAAATGTTTTTATTCTTATCTATTAAATGCAAAGTTACCTCACTTCATTCAATCATCTTCATTCATTTGATTTTTGTTGTGATGTGGATCAAATAATTTCCCGGAGTGGGTAGATAAATGATTTTGGGGCAATTATCCAGGTATTTGCCCCAGGCTAATTACATACTCAAACTTGGTTATTTTGTTTTTAAAAAATGCACACACAGATTTAGTTTGGGCGAGGTAAAGAATGTTTCTCCGCATTATCAAATACTCTGCTTAATTGAATACTATTTATTTCAATCAACAATATTAGTTGAATCAAGGCCAATACATATATATATTGCATAGTCTATGATACTTTTATTAGAATTGTTAAAAGATGTAAGTTATTTTTTAATGGATCTAAGAACCTTTACAATGTGATAGAAAAATATCAGATGTCAATTTTAAGAATTTTTGAAAAATTTTCACAACTACCATCATAAAAATCGAAAGTTAAAAATCAACGTAAATAAAGCACAAATTTGGTTAGTTAGCACAAAAAAACTGTGAGGGAACTGATAGTTCTCTCACAGCTTTCATGTTGTGTTGCTCCATTGTAGCCTTGAAATAGCTATATGCTGTACTTTTTACCTAATTTGCTTTATTTACATTGATTTTTAACTTCAATTATATTTTAGCACAAATCTTATTTGATCATTTTTCATTTACCATTATAACTGTTTGCTGAATTTCATTTTGAGCTCTATTATCAGTACTCTTCGTCAATCACATATCTTTCAGTTTAAAAATTTACTGAACATTCTTCGTCTTTAATTAATTAAAATTTTATTCTTTTTAAATCTGGGAAAATACTACAGAGATCTTATGCTACTAGAGTATGCTTCTTTATCCGCTAGGCTAAAACATACTCATCATGTGGAGAGAGTCGTGGTAGAAAAAGAGGGGAGGGGAGCTGTTTGTGATCTTTGTCGCAACGTCATAATGAAGTTAGAGTATGTTTAACTAAGTTTGCACTTAAACCGCATTCATGTGTACAGTCAAAATGTAACAGTACTGCATATTCTAGTAAGATTGTAGCTCTATGGAACATACATTATTAAAAGAAAAAGGTTATTTGAAACAAGTATTTTATTTGTGTGACAAAATATATGATGTTGCATGTTATTTGTTTTTTCTTATTATATATTTTATGTCTATAAAAGTTTGACAGGTTTAATTGTTTTAAATTTTCTTTGTTTAATATATATATACTAGGTGACCCGTGCGGAATTCCGCAAAAAAAAAAACTTTAAACTTAAAATTTAATTAGACAATATTTATTGGCTTCATTTGCACAACATCGCCATCTACTGCCGTCGTTCTGACAACTTTTCAAAGAGATCAAAGACACGTTCACTTTTACAACTACTACAAAAGTGATACCCTATATTAAAATCAAATACCCAAGGCTACTACTAAACTAAATACTAACGTTATCGCAAAACTACCATAGTATTTTGAAACAATAAAAGTTACAATTAAGGTTTACCAAGCTAAGCCTTGGCTTGAAATGTCGCATTTAAAATTGATTTGAACAACAATGCTAACGATTTTAAGAGTTGAGCAAAAAATTTAACTTTTTCAAACTTCAATCGCTTATAAGTCGCTTAAACGTGGATTTTCGAGATTCTCGTTACGCGGCGCTAGCGGAGAAACGTTCTAAAGAACGCATTTTTTTTAATCTTTCGAATGAAATCAAAATGGAGACGATACGACAATTATTTCGCTAGATAGAGTCAATTTTGTGCCCAAAAATTGAAGTTCGAATAAAAAACGAACCGACACTTTTTAGAGAGTGGGTCTAATTTTCGTCAATAGCCCGCGGGATAAGCTTCAAAATCATAAATTTTCTTGCAATTCGATAAAGAAATGAGCGAGTTTCGACCGGGTATAGGATTCGGCTTAGAGAAATAATATATGGAGATATTTCAATATATTATACTCAAAGCTTGGTATTATGTGTAAATTGGGTTCACTGGAAAATAAATATCTGGATAATTTACATTGGTGATTGCGTGTTGGATGCTCAAGCATAACAACTGAAGCTTTGGCACTTTGGTCAAACTCTGTTTCCTGCTATCATTATTGTATATAAGGGTGTATTACAAAATTTTTTTTTTGGGAAATTCAAAATTTCAAGTTGATAAAGTTGCCACTACATTCACATAGTTACCAAAAAAATTTGAAAATTTTAAAAATATTTAGGTATGTGGGATTACCTTGAAGTTTCAAGTTTTTTAGTAAAAACGATGATTTTTTAAAAGAATGTATAAGTTATATCTAAAGCAAAAATAATTATTTAAGTGCAAAAATGGACTACTTAAAAAGTAATCTATCAATAAAAAATGTATTGTAGCTAAAATTGAACTTTTAGATTTCCATAAATAGTTATAAAAAAACATCACATTTTTGCTAGTCTGTCATATTTTTAGAATATTTACCTATTCTACAGAATAATTTTTATTATTGTACCAATAAGTACAAACATTGAAGTACTGCGTTTTGAAATAGGGACTTGAAACCTCAAGGTGATCCCGGCATACCTAAATAGTTTTCAATTTCAAAATAAATTTTTTCGGTAACTTTGTGAATATAGTGACAACTTTTTATTAACTTGAAATTTTGAATTTCCAAAAAAAAAAAAAAAAAAATTGTGATACTCTATTGTATATATTCATATTTAAAATTGAAATGTAGTGAAGTTAAAGAAATGTTTGGTTGTTTTCAATATTTATGTCAGGTAAATTTTACATACCCATTGTATTGGCACTTGATGCCAAATTGTTTTTTCCTTGAAATTTCCTCTCAAGTTTGTATTACAGCTGCATTGTTTTCCCATACGTTCTTTAAAGAACTATAAAATACTTAAGTGAATTAAAGTGGTTCCTTTAAGAGCTTAATTTTGAGTAATATGTCTTAATTATTTTATTACAAAGATCTTTTAATTTCCGAGAAACTGGGAAAAAATTCCTTGTCAAGATATAATAAGAAGGGACAGAGAAAAATTGTTTTTTTAAATGCTTCATTCTGATTTACACTGTTTAGTATGAGCCGTTCCCTGCTGTGTTAAATCAAAACTTATGTTTTCTCATTGTATTGTCTTTGTAGGGCATTATTTGGGGAAACTCCCAAGCTAAGGAATCCAAGTGCAGAAAATGTTTAAAAAAAGGGTTGTTCATCCAAAACTTTAAAACCTTTAAACAAAAAACATGACTGAGTTTTCTAGTGAAAGAATATTTGTATCATTATTTTGTAAATAAATATTTTTATTTTACATTGTTTGTTTTTATTATTTACATTAATAGAATTGGCACTTATTTAAATGCATTCGCTTGGTTCAAATCCTATGTATATTGTAATGCATATTTTTTAATGATAATTAGCTAGTTATTTTTGTTACTGCTATTTTTATTTTAATCTGAGTCCAGACTTAACAGTTATTTCATGATGTAAACCAATTGTGCATTTTAAGAGTTGCATGTATAAACTTACTGGTGCTGAGGGTTAGTAAAATTTAGTGAAATGATTTTTGTAATTTTATATCAAGATTTAAAAGCTTAGTCTCAAAACTTAGCTTTTTTACTTTAAGACTTTACTTCATTTACACATTTGTTTTAACCATTAGCTCAATGCCTATTAAGAAATGAATAAAAAAAAACAATGTATAAGTCTTTATTTAAGCATCATTAAAAGTTTGGACAATCAAATCAGAGCTATCGTGCATTAAAAAAATAAAACTAATAATTTTCAGAAAATGTTTTCCTTTGAATCAACCTATTGATCTACTAATTCACTGCATTCATGAGTCGTACCTGTACTGTTTTCTTGTGATTTACTGCATTGATTCTAAAAATTTTATCCCTGCATTGTTAACAGAGCAAAATAAGAAAAAGGTAGTTAATGACAACTGCTGTTTTTTTTAAGAAATTAAACATCTGAATTTCTACATTGATAAAGTCGAATTTTGTCATGTGCCTCTTTTCCTCTACAATTTCTAATATTTTTATGTTGTGGGAGACCACATATAAAAAGAGAGAAATTGTGGTTATAAAATCATAAAGTTATGATTTAATCGAATATGATAAAATATCAACGAAAATAAAAAACTGAATACTTAAAATTTGAATAGACTAACATGCTGAACTACAACGAAGTTAATGTGACGAAATTAATGTTGTCAAAACTACGAAAATGATTCTCAATTTAACGAAACTAGGATAAAGAAATATTTCGCTACATTTGACGAAATTCATTCCCAAAAATTGATGAAAGCAGTTTCTTTAATTTGACGAAATGTTCGCTTGGGGTATATTCTTGAAAGTGATTTCATCAAAAACAAAGAATATATCGTCAATTTTGAGAGTGCATTTCTGAAAGTGTTGATCACTGTGAACACCATAACGTAAATATATGAAAATAGAGGAAATCGATTAAAATACAGGATGTTTTTTTAAAGGAACCACGAATGTTTCAAATTCAGAAAAGAAAATAACTTTCGGAAGAACTTTTTATTCAAACATTAGAGAAAATATTTAATGCACCTTGTTAATACTTTTTAATTTTTTGAAGTTAAGCGCTTAGAAATACTATGCATTGATCATTCCATCTTCAAAATATTTGAGTATTTTATGCGAAACTGATGTGATCTTTTCAAAAAAATCATGTTATTTTAATGAACTAAAATTTTTAATGAAAAAAAAAGCCAATCCTTGTATTGCTTTTTAGTATTTTTTGTAAAAGGCAAGATGTTTAAGGGTTTGAAGTATGAGCGGACATTTAAACTTTTCTAAAAAACAAAATTCGTAAGAGTTTTAAAGTTTACATTTTTGCGCATCGTTTTGTCTTATATTTTTTTATTTTCCGGTGAGCTAGTTTAAGCTAATTTTTTCGTTGCTCTATTTTTCTATTTCTCATTTTCCCATATTTTACTCAAATTCCATACCCGTCTTTCTGTCGACAAACATGCTTGTCACTTTTATGTTATTTCAGTGTTCAACTTTTTTATATATATATATAAAATACTTTATATATATATATATATGTGCGAGATGGAAAATTATTTAAATTAAATAATTTTCCATCATTATCATCATCCACCATATTTAACCAAGCGCTTTTATAGAAGCTTAATATTAATAGCAAATTATGTATGGAAGTTCAATAAATTAGTCCTTTAAGTGGCGCAAAATGTGTAGATTGGAAAAAGCAACAAATGAACAAATTGAAATTTTAAGAAATTTTAGAGAAACATTTAAAAATTTGCGAAACAATATAAACATATAAAAAGAACAAACGAAAAAGATAAGGCAGCACATTACCCGTGATCACCCATGTTTGTTCTTTTTGTATGTTTATATTGATTCGCAAATTTTCAAATATTTCTCTAAAGTTTTTTAAAATTTCAATTTGTGTATTTGTTGTTCTACACATTTTGCTACACTTAAAGGACTAATTTATTCCATACATAATTTGCTATTAATATTAAGCTGCTATAAAAGCGCTTGTTAATTTGCAAAATTTAAATAATTTTCCATCTTGCATATATACAGGGCGTCCACTCCTATCATGGACCAATATCTAATTTCTTAACCGTTAGAGATAAGCATATAGTTCATTTAGGAAAAAATCTCTAAATTACGAAAGGAATTTTGGGTCTATTCAATGTTTTTCAAAAAATCAAATTTTGAAAGAGTTACGAAATTTAGATTTTTATACAGCCCCCCCCCCCCAGTCCTATCAATGACATTTAGTAAAACATTCTTGACACTGTAACGTTTAAAACTTAAAAAAAATTACTGTTCTACCACAAAAATTGACCGAGTTATGACGTTTTGAAAAATCAAGATTTTGCATTATTTCATGAGAGATCGCTACACCGATGACGTCATGAAATAATGCAAAATTTTGATTTTTCAAAACGTCATAACTCGGTCAATTTTTGTGGTAGAACATTGATTTTTTTTTTTTAGTTTTGAACGTTACAGTGTCAAGAATGTTTTACTAAATATGATTGATAGGACTGGGGGGCTGTATAAAAATCTAAATTTCATAGCTCTTTCAAAATTTGATTTTTTGAAAAACATTGAATAGACCCAAAATTCCTTTCGTAATTTAGAGATTTTTTCCTAAATGAACTATATGCTTATCTCTAACGGTTAAGAAATTAGCTATTGGTCCACGATAGGAGTGGACGCCCTGTATATAAGTATAAGCGGGGATAAAAAGAACCGAAAAAATTAAGAACGGAGAATTGAGAAACGAAAAAGTGACGAACGGAAAAATGACGAATGGACATTTCTCAAAATCACGGAAATATAATTAACGAAATATTTCAGGACATTTCTCAAAATAACGGAAATATAATTAACGAAACGGAAACACTCCGGCAACTCAGCTGCCGTATATTTTTTCATTATTTTCAGGAAATTTTTTTAACAGTGTACTATGTATACAATGTTTCATTTGGATTCGTGGGTACCTTTTAGACTTTTGTACATCGTGCCTGTGCTGAAATTTTGAAGGATTTTTATAAATTTTCTAATGAAGACTTCGCCGTTTTTACTGTGAATTTTTATTCTCAAAGTATCGCTATTATTCTGAAATTTATATTTTATTTAAAATATAAAATTACTTTAAAAAATAATTTTTTTCATTAAAAAACAAAAATAAAATCCATGAGCAATTTTGAATTGCAGAAAATAATACATGCTCTGTTTTTCTTTTCTTTTCTTTTCTCGCTTTTTTTTTTAAGAGTGAGCAGATTCTAACAATTGCATTTTTAATCATAGCGGTAATATGCACAGCATGAAACCCACATTCCTAGGTACAACTAATAACCAACGCAATTGCTCAAAGTATTGAGCAAAATGACACCACATAAATATTTTTTCTACTCACACAGAACAACAGAGCAATCAAAATGCAAAGGAAAAAAACTTTGAAGGAAAACCAAATTTGGTAGCGCCGGTGTCAAGGCTATGTCTCATAGAGGCCTGGGCTACATGGGCGCCCATAACGGGAGGGAGGGGGCTAGAGCCTCCCCCCCCCTAGAAATAAATACTTCCTTGCTTTTAGCAATTTTTTCGGCAAAAATATATAATAGCATTTCTTCCTCATTCATTAATGAATAAATTATTAAAAATGTCAAATTTTAATAACTCTAATCTGCATTGAAATTGCTTCCCATTGGAAACTATCCTGCTGCCGACGGGGAAATATTTGAGCCCCCTCCTTAAAATTTCACATATGGGCGCCCATGCTGGGCGCGGATCAACCACTGAATATCTGGAATTAAAATTATGTTTTTCGCCATGACGAATTGCGATAAGCGTGGGGTGTACGTCCGAGAGCACATTACCCAGCTTTACCTGCGAGCCTCAAAGCTTTTTTGGCTCAAGAGGTAAAGTACTGGGTTACAATAACAAAGTTCCCTGGTACAAACACCGCTAGGGACACACATCCGTACGCCATGCTTTGGTTTCCCAACAACTTGAAGATGGCACCAGTACGTTGCCGCAGGGGCCGGTGATCAAGTCCCGGGGCGTAAAACGTTGGCAGACTGCTGATTTCAAAGAATGACTGCACGATGTTTGAGCTCCGAAAAGAAAACACATGGCGACTTGTCATTGCCAAAAAAAGAATCTTCAAAATTAAATTAATAAAAATAAATAAACAATGGAAATAAAAGTAAAAAACATTTTTTTTTTATTCCTGTAAAATTTTTCAAAGAAAATGTAATCCTCACTACATCACCGCAGGGGCCAGTGAGCAAGTCCCGAGAGGGAAAGATCCGGGACGTAAAACGTTGGCAGACTGCTGATTTCAAAGAATGACTACTTGACTGCACGATGTTTGAGCTCCAAAAATAAAACACATGATGACTTATCATTGCCAAAAAAGAAAATCTTCAAAAATTAAAATAATAAAAATAAATGAACAAATGAAATAAAAGTAAAAAAACAGGGTTTTGTCTGCAAAATTTTTAAAGAAAATAATCTTAAAATATAATGTAGAAACATCAAAATTCTGTATTATTAAGACTTCTTAGTTAAGGGCAGCTGAAATGTCAGGCTCTGAGATGGGCAACCAGATTTCGCTTAAAAACAATAAAACGTGACATACATTATTTAAACATTTTATGCCATTAGGAAATGTAAACAAATTCCGAACAGCATCCAAGCAACGACATTTAGGATTTAAATCTTTCCTTCCATATTTCTCGCTCTAATTGAATATATTCTCTCTTCCGTTTTATTGAAACTTCATAACCATTCTTGAGAAAGCGTCCGCTAACTTCATAACCTCAATGAGATTCTGAGCACTGGGGAAAATAATACCTTATAATCAGTAGATCAAACACAAAGGCCGAGAAGGAATACGCAGTTAGTATTGTCAGGTGGATTTTGCCCCTTGAAAAAAAAAAGGAGGTGGGATTTCCCGAGTGTCAAAACTTGCTCTGGGGATTTGATTGATCGCTCCTAATGACCACGGATGTGGACCGTCTTTCAAGGATTTTCTTTGTCTATTCACTGAATCCCAAATGGCCTTCTCTCTCCGTCTTACCTGATCCGCAAACCTAGAGGTAAATTAGTATCCAGATTTTCAGTCGTCAATAACCTTTGAACTTTTTGCTCTCTATGAAAACGATCCATAAATTGCATTTTGATTTCAGCAATTCTTAGAATCTGACCTTTGCAGGGCTGACTCTCATGGGAAACGTAGTAATCATAATGCGTTTTTTCCCTTCCCTTTATATTTTCAACCTCGCCGGCTTGAAATCAGTTGGACTCACATATCAGGAAGTCATTAATTGCTGTTAAGGAAACCCAGCTTTCTTTTTATCCTTATTTTTTTATTAATATCACTAATGCAGCCATAGACCATTCATTGTATAGAGTGAAACCGGTCCAAGTAACTTTTATGCTCACCAGTTGCATGCACCAAGAAAGGGTGTGGCGGCACCGCTGAAGCTGATTTCTTTCTTTCTTTTTTGTAAATTTGGGCTATATTACTGTATTTTAACATTACTGATAAAATGAGCTCTAAAAATGTGCAATGTTGCCTCCAAAATCAGGACAAATGGTCACCTTTATGCAGGCCCGTCATTTAGGGGGGCGGGGGGGGGGTTAATTACCCCCCCCCCCCCCGACTTTGAGAAATCAATGTATTTAAAGTGGGCGTGGCTTTTGATGTTTTCCGATGAAATTGCATTGAGTTTGGACCCTTTGCCCCCCCCTGGAAAAACTTGAAATGACGTCCCTGCTTTTATGCTTTTCCATTCCATCTCAAAGTTTCAGATGAATACATTCTTTTAGTACCTCGTTTATCCAGCTCTCGATTATCCATATCTCTGAATAATTCGGTTTAGTTTGGTGACTGTTAAAAAAAAATTATATTTACCTAAAAAATTCAAAACTATGATAGCAAGAGTAACGACAAGTACACTGAACATTTATTTGACTTCTATTTTGATTAAATGTACAGCTCATGCGTAGATTGTACGATACATAATGGTACAGAACTACCATGACTTACTCATGGAGCGTTGGAACGGCAGCCTGAGTAACTTACTTCAGCTGAACTATTTAACATCTTTAAAAATCGTCTACTTTGTGCCTTTCAGATATAAGTAATTTTATCATGAATTCCAGAAAAAGTAGACATGACACTTGAATTAAAAAAAATTAGCATTTTATCACTTGCCGCAAATTTCATAAATATATAAGTTTTTTGAATCCTGACATATTTATCCCAATTGACTCAATGACTATCAGAAAATCAAGGACAAAATCAATTTTGCTCTTAATGCTTTTACATGGCTGGAAGTATTTTTTTTTTTTTTTTGTTACATACTGTCATTTCAATGAACTTGTTTATTAGAATAGGTAGATTAACTTTTATCCTTCAAATGTTTAATTAAAGTTTCTGTTAAGTAATTGAAAAAATAGTTGTTTTTACATCCATGAAAGATGTCTATTACAGAATCTGGGGACCGTTTGGCGCATATAAAAATGAAAAAAGTTAAAAATAATAACATTCGAATGAGCATACCGAGACATTTTTTTGACAAAAAATCATGTGCCTTTGTCTCCTCGTTTTCGACAGTTAGGGTCTCAAATGCGGCCGAAATGTTAAGAAAAGTCTCAAAATTTGAAGACTTGGCATGAAATTGAAATTATTGTACCTGCCTATTTCACCGTCTGCATCTGGAAAGACATATCAGTCGCATGTTTGGTTATTTGCAAATTGGGGGAAAGATGTTTTACACTAATCCTTTGCTAGTGTGTGTTAAAGTAAAGAGCTACGACCAAGTGTATGACGTGGAAAGTAGAAATATTTAAAGAGGAAAGAAAACGTTGGTTTTATCTTTTTATTGATGATAACGATACATTTTAAGTGTTATTTTTTATAAATGAAATATATTCAGTGGCGTGCCGTCGAAGGACCAGAGGGATATAGGCTAGTCCCTGAAATAATCAACCAGTCAAAAGGTTAAAAAAATTTGTTTGTACTAAAACATTAATTTCATATTTGAAATGTTCGCAAGCAAAATTGAAGGAGAATGTCTCCCCTCCTGAAGCGTGCTAATTCTTCAAAAAGCCTCCCATTTCTCTTATCTGTTTTGCCTGAGTTTGCGACACTCGCCCCGACTTGCTCGAGCGAGGGACCAGTAGACAGAAGCCTGTTCCGTTCCAGTCAGTATTATAGCTTGCTCGAACCTTGGCGTTTGCTCGGAAGCTTATTTTTGATCAATTAATACCTTTACCAAACAATCTGACGTTCCTTGTTTTAGGGCCTTTTGTGCAAGTGAGTCTCAGGACCACCAAACCGACTTCTAAAAACTATTTTACTCTTTCTACTCTTAATTTTAATTTATGGCAGGGGACTCGGTTGTAGATTGCAGAATCTGTAGAATCGAGTCCTCTGCTGGACGTCATTGACGAGCATGCGCAGATCAACCGATTAGACAGGAGCTCCGGCGAAAATCGCTTTTTATGTGTTAGTTTAAAGATACTTATGAAAACTTTTTCTTTTCTTTCTTCCCCTTTTTTAAAGGGGGTAGGGGAAGCTCCCCCTATCCACTGTTTTCCTTGTTGTTATTGTTCTTATACTTTTTTACTGCTCTTAAATAAAGGATTTCGGAATTGCTAACATTGTTATTATAAGGGTAAATGAAGCAGCAAAATATACTTTTGTAAGTGAAACAGAATTTTCACTTTGTTGAAAATATTTTTTTAATATTTTATAATTATTTTTTAAAGTCAAGCTCAAGTAACGTTTACTGTCAAATTATAAGTTTATTTTAAAAACACATAATGCGTATGGGATTTTTTTAGCAGGTTGATTTATTTGGTATTCAAAATTTTTCATTCAGTCTCACCATAAGAAATTATTTGTAAATTTTAAATTTTTATTTTGTTTCGTTTGGCGAATTTATTTTTATAATTAGGTTTTCCACGCATTAAATACAAATTGAATAGTTTAAATTTTGATTTGTTTTTATGTAACTGTGAAAAACCGAAATTGGAGAATATCAACATTTACCAGATTTCTGCATTTGACAGTAACATAAAAAATATATGCAATGCACTGTTTAATGCGAACAACTGATCCCCTTTAAAATATTGCTCCGCACGCCACTGAATATATTGTAAGTGTTTCTTAATAATCTGGGATAATCAATATGAATAAGTACAAAAAGCAGCTAATATGAGCTCATATGCAGAAAATGAAACATTTAGCATTTGATGTTGAAATAAAATCGACCTGGAATTATGATATAAGTTCTTATTTGAAAAAAAATGTACAGGAAGTTTTATTGCCTGTTAACAGTAGCAAAAACATAGAATTTAAAATTTGAAATCAAGAAAAAAAAAGAAAGCGCCTAGTAAATTTTCAATAACTGCAAAATTATCCATGTCGGAATTTACATTATACGGATAGAAGGAAACAGTTATTTTCATTCTTAAAAAAGATTAACATAGTCGACGTTCATTATAAAAACCCCTGTCGTTCAAACAACATTGGTCACTGCAGCGAAAAGTCCTTGCTACGTAAATGCACAACATATTGTATGTTATTTAGTCATATTTAAAAATACTGGAACAACTTTTGCAAGTTATGCTTCATGCTAAAAGGGAATTAAAAGAATAACTAAATAATGTATCAATGCAGTTTTTAGCTTACTTTCTCGTAAAAATAAAAGAAATGCAAAAAAATATGAAAAAGTTTAATGTATTTAAAAAATATTGCTGCATACAAAAATAATTAAAAAATAAAATAAATACCCCTAAATAAATATTTAAAAAATTTAAATGGGAAAGTTGGGGCTTGAGATGGGAAAACTGTCTGTCTGTTAGTCTGTCTTTCGGTCTGTGTGTCGGCTTGTCTCTGTTGCACATCTTAAAATGCATACTTCTGCTAAGGATGCTTCCCTTCCATAAAAAAAAAAAAAAAAAAAAAAAAAAAAAAAAAAAAAATCGCAATCCCCTAATACTGAGACTAAGATTCTTTTAAAATACCTTCCTCGATAAGTTCAATGGTGTAGTCTGAGCTATAACCCCCCTCACCTGTTGCCACCACTGCTTCAATTATTAGAATAAATTGCTGAAATATTGATTTATGAAGACGGCCGGTGTCTGCTCTCTATTGAAGATAATTTCAATAGAAATACTAATCCCCTAAAGAGAAATGGCTCAACCCGCAATGTTACGGAAAGCAACAAAAACGAGACTCTCAATAATATGACAAAAAAACCTTGTTGACAAAAAATTTCAATGGTGTTGTATATATATACGCTATGACCAGAACCCTCCTCACCGCCATTGTTCTCCGTGCTATTATTATTAGAGTAAATTGCTAGAATATTTATCGAGATGGTCAATGTGGCTGTACTGTTTGAAGATGCAGCCATTTTAGTTAGAAGTCCCACAAAGATCCTAAGAGCAGCAGTCCCCAAGTCCCCCCCCCCCCAAAAAAAAAAACTGTTATTGACGGGCCTAAAGATATCGAAATACCGATATCCTGAAAGTACTGTTGAAACTACAAGTTGCACTAGGCACCTTTAAGGGTGAAAAATTATAGCACCAGTGGCACCCCCTGAGGGGTACTACTTGACTGCCTCTGGCATCCTTGAAGGTGCCATTTGGCTCCAAGTAGCACCCTATGGGTGTCTTTTGGCACACCATGGGTGCTAAATGGCAACCTATGGAATCAAATGATTCAAGATTACCATAGGAAGTCAAGTGGCACCCCTCAGGGGGTACCCTTAAAGGTGCCTTGTGCAACCTTTAACAGTGTAATATATCGCGGTAAAAAATTCAGATATCTCCCAATTTTAATAATTCGAGCCAACCAACTGAAACAAGATATTCAATTCTGAGAGATGCCAGTCACCCAGTTTGACCGGTTGGTGTGGTCCCGGGCTCGAATCCCGGCTCGGATATGGATTTAATTTCTTTCTCTTGTCCTTTCCTTGTGTGAATGTGTTGTTGTCCTGTGAATGGATGCCCATGACCACCCGAAAAAACGGGTCCCTGTGCCCCTGTGGCATATGCGTGGGCTGTGGAAGTCAGACGCCAAATGACGGCACAGTTGGAAAAGTGAAGTAACGCACCCCAAATCGCCGGCTTAGCTGGCACAAGACAATAACAACAATCCAACAACAATCACAGAAACACGAGCAGATTGTAAACAAAGCGCACAGGATGGTAAATCAAACCGCTTTCTCGGGTACAAGCACTCTCCACATGTGAACCGGTGATTGTGAACGGGGAATTTTCCAGCCGGTTTAGCTCTTCGGAGCAGGAGGAAGTAGACCAGCCAACTCACGTTTTCCGCAACTGAGAAAGCTGTAATTCATCCTCATTTTTCCTCCGTGATTCACGCAACTCACGATCATTGTTCAAGTTCAAGGGTAGAGTAGCAGGAAGAGAAACTCTTTGACCGGTTTCCCGGGTTTTTGGGAGCGCGGCATTGATGTCAGTGTTTTTACTAGCGATGCGCGGGGCGCTTACATAATCTTGCACTGAAAAGAAAATTCATTAAAAAAATGACTCTGCATAATTCCTTTTTTATTTTGATTCTTATCTCCTCAAGTCCCCTCTCCCGTAATAATAGCTAAAGCCAGGTATGCTGCACTAAAATCAAAAACTGAACAAGGTGTCCACGAAAGAAAAAGATAACAGAGAAGATAATTCCGGGAGCGGGTCCTTGCAGCCTCAGGTTTTATTATTATTATTATTATTATTATTATTATTATTATAACTATTATTATCAGGACTATTATTATTATTATTATTACTGCTATTACTGTCATCATTTCTTCCAAATTACAAAACACGATAACTATAAATGAATTTACACTTCCCTTATTAAGAATTTCCTGGCGGTCAGCGTTTCAGAACATCATAGTTTCAACTATCGAGAACAGTAGCGGTTTGGGGGGGGGGGGGGGAGCGTGCTCCTTCCAAATAGGTAAAAATGATTTAGCGATACCATTAATCACATTTAATTTTTTTAATGCACAATCTACAGTTCCTATACAACTACACTGTTAAAACTATTGGTTGCGATAGGTACTTTCAGGGGTAAAACGCGTGTAGGACCAGCGGCACCCAGGAGGGAGCCAGGATTTCACCCGTAGCTTGTGTGAAAAACTGGCAAACTCAATCCTACGTGCTCGGCGGGGTGAAAGATGGAACCGTAGGAGAGAATAATGGCACCATCACTGTTCTCTATTGCCGATCCCCCCCCCTCCTCCTAAGTTGTATGGGTTTTTGTTTGTAATTGTGTTTAGCTTTATTTGCTTTATTCTCGAAGTCTTTGCACATTTTTCACATTGAATTCTGGTTTTAAAACGATTGAAACTCATAGTTCAGACTTTCCAACATAGTTAAAAATAATTCATGACTTCAATTCATCTGTCTGTGCTCTAACTGTCGTATATATATCCACTAAATTTATCAGCAGTTTTAAAACGTTATTAACATTTACTATAACATTATTTTTACTAAAAATGAAGTGGGAAGGTATTTCTTATTGAATCACTTATACGAGAAGCCAAAAATATTCAGTTGTATTATGATCACTGAATAATCAAGTCGTTTCAACATCAAAATTTTAACCAAGAGTAACAAATTAACACGTATATACGTATATAATACATTAGAATTGAAGTACACGATCTATTCATTCTTTCTGGTGCAGCAAAAAAAAAAAAACGAATAATGCAGTAAGCAAAACAAATATAAAGAAGAGTTTACGAAATGAGTCATGACATTCGAGTGTTTATAATAAATAATAGTGAGAGAAAGAGATTTCTTTTTTCAATGTTCTGTCTATGCAGTTATCGTTACGAAACAGCTATATTATTTCGGTTACTTAAATGCTTCGAATCGTTATAAATAAATTTTTTTGCGGAAAATCCGCTAGATTCCTGACAGTATAAGCAAATAGAACTTATTATATTCAGAAAATGGGACAGTGAAGTTTAAAATGTAATAATCTCTAAAACTCTCTAATTGCAAATTGAATCTTTTTTTTTTTTGTTTTCTTTTATATCAGCCAGTTTAAGCATTTTGATCAGTAAATACTGTTTATCTAGTATTCAAGAAAATACCGGTACATATTTTTAAGGTAACGTTTACGCATGATCGAAAATATAAGACATAACAATGTCATAGCAATAAGCTGAACTATACGCAGTAGTCAACTGAAACAATTTTAAAGGTGTTGGAAAGTTCTAATAGTAAACTATGATAAAATACCTGTAGTACTTACGAGAGGATTTGAAGCTAATGTGAGATCAAATAATGTGAGTAAATCCAGTTGTATTTATCCAATGTGAAATATGAAGCAAATTCTTTTCCATGCAACGTACCGTCCGCCATTAAAAACGGATCGAAATAAGTCAGCACGTCATGCGCTATTCTCTACGTTCAGCTATTGGTGGGTTTAATGGCACCTCGGTCTTCGGAAGCACCGTTCACCCAGGGCATCGAATCCCTACTTTGGCTCCCTGATGGGCACATTTTTTTCACCCTATGTTGACTAAAGTAAACCGTTTGGCACCCCTGGTTTTTACATTGTACATAAGTACCTTGTAGATTTTAAACTACAGCAACCTCTCGTTATATCGCACTAGTCGCAGGACAACAGAAAAGTACGATAAAACGAAAATCGCGATTTTACCGAGATCATAAAAGTAACGATTCAATTAACGTACAAATTAATGACAATTAATAACCTAAAAATATGAGTTTATCTTCATCCTCGGATGATTCTCTTAATATAAAGAAAATAAAATTAGCTCAACGATTGTTTTTTTTTAATTAAAAAAAACAATAAATACAAATATTTCTATTTTATTTCTATTATATTTCTATCTTAAAATACGAATCGGAAGTTGCAACTTTAACTGCAATAAATTTAAATGTAAGAAAAACATATAAGGTTTTTTTCATAGATTAAAAGAAGAAAATAATTTTTCTAAAAATTATAACTTTTTTTTCTGTCATGTCAAATGTGAAACCATCTTTTTCCAAACATGCACGGGGGACAAAGGAAAAAGGGCGATATTTCCGAATGAGGGAAAAACGAGACGCGATGTAACGAAGAGTTACTGTAATTCTTAAGAATAATAATAATAATAGAAAAAAACACATATATATATATGCAAAGCATATTAGGAGTAAAATCCCCTTGATTTGCTATGGGAGTAATATTGCAGTAGGCGCTTAGTGTAAAAGAATACATAAAATTCAGGAGTTTCGATTTTGAGGGTACTTAACCTCACTATTCGCTTATTAATGCTTCTTTTATTAATTATTCTGTTTTAGTAACCTCTTGTTTTATTCATTATGACAGTGTTTTTATAGTTTCTAAGTAATCTCCGAACATTATCATACTATTTGAAGAAATTATATAAGGCTCAAGTTGTGGGTAAAGCAGTTGAAACAAAAACTAGTGTTGAATTAAAAATTAAAAGAAAATCTAATCTTGAAGGACGACCTCAAATGAACTCTTTTGCGGCGAGTTTTTTCTTTTTTTTTTAAATTTCACACTATATTAATTTTGGTAGCATGAACTGTGCGTAGGGGACACAAAAATGTGAAAACTAACATGATTTATCTTTAGGGAAATTTTGTACACTGATTGTGAGGACTGGTGAGAATGTTTCCCATTCGACAAAGAAGTAAAGAAGTTTCCGTCCCAAAATATTTTTTTGAAATTTGTTTGAGACGTATGTGTCCCGTTAGGAGCAAAAGGATTAGGATGAATTTCGTGGGTAAGAAAGCGTGTAAAATTTGAATATAATTCTTCTGTAGATAGCGTGGGAAAACACGAAAAAGGAAAGATAATAATCCCAACTACTAACTTTTGCTATTCACAAAAGTAGAGTCTAGAGGGAAAATTGAAAATCATTTAAAAATCTTTGTTTTGTACTAAAACCAATTACGTGATGTATTTTAGTTGTAAACAATTTGAACGTGGCAACTGATAAAAATTTTGAATCATTGAAATTTATCTCCTTGTCTGCACTGTAAAAATAGATGTTGTTTTTACCCTATAATACAGCTAATTTTTTAGTATCAAACTGCAAAAATAGCTAATTTTACACTAATAAACTGTAAAATTTCTAATTTTAGACTAATAAACTGTAAAATTGCTGCTTTACATTAATAAACTGTAAAATTGTTAATTTTATAGATTTATTACTGTGCATTTTAGTTTTAAACTGGAACCTCTGTTGCCAGTATTATACTGCTGTTGTAAGAGTACAATACAGCTAATTTTGTGGTAATAAAATGTAAATTTGCGAATTTTGCAGTTTATTACTGTGCATTTTACAGTTTTAAACTGGAATCTCTGCTGCCAGTATTATACTGTAAAAACAACATTTTTTTTTCTTTTGCAGTGTGCCATCAACAGGGTCATTCCATCATGTTAATTCAACAAGGCACTCAATGTGAACAGCTCAGATTTTCATGAATCTTTCAGAAATCTTACTTTTGGGCATCTTAAAGTAATATGTTTTTTGAAAACTACAACTTTCATAATTAGTGAGTAATTAATTTTTGACTTGCTTTTTTGCAATTCGACAGTGCTTTAAAATGTTATAACTCAAGCTCTGTAGAAGCTAGAGTTGAATAATAGATTATTTTAAAGACAATTATGTGTATTTTTATGAAGTTTATAACTTGAATAATTTTTCGATAAAAAATAAATTTACACAATATTTCAAAAACTGAAAAAAATTATGAATTTATTAAGATGGTGTCTTTTGATTTTTTTTTCTTTTTTTTTTGAAAGTGCACAATTTTAGAATGTATTCTAAAAATTACACCCAAAAAGCTTTCACAGTGGGACCATCAGCAAATACAAAAAATGTGGGGAGTACATGCTACATCGACTTCTATAGATAATTTTAAGAAGAAGCTTGTCAGTCAGTGGCTCTGATTCTCAGTTGCTGTGAAGGAAGTTCCGAAGAAGCCCATCTCAAAAAGAACCGTAAGACAGAATAAAAAGAATGCCGGAGCGGTTTTAAACATATATAAAATTAATTTATCTTGAATGAAAATTTAAAAAAAAAAAAAAAAAGCTTGTGAGAGTCTTATAGATGAAAATGATTTTGATCCGTTTGTAGAAAAACGTATTAAGCGGAGTTTTCGAAAAAGAAAAAAAGATGAAATCCGAAATATTTGAACAATTATCAGTATAAGCTTTTTCAATGACTAGCAGAAAATGACGCTGGAAGCATCATAACGTACGAAACGGGTAACGTAAAATCGGGACTCCACTGTTGTGCATGTAAATTTTAAATGTCAAAGAGTAAGCTTTCAGAAATTTTCATGAAAATATAAGATGGTCAGGTTGAGATTTTTTTCCCCGAGTGATTTGACATGGAAAGACTGAACAATGCAAACGTTACCAATTCCGTCAATAAAAGCTCGGAATTGCGTTTAAAACTTACCAAAAAAAGGTAAAAATTCCAGTTCTACATAACTTTAAAAAAATTCTATTGCGCGCGGAAACATTTGCTCTTTCGATTGGTATACCAATATTTTAACTGTGTAAGCTAAGTTTTCAAGACCAAAATTGCGAAAAAATTCTTTTATTACGTTTTAAATTAATATCGCCGGTAGTTATAGACCTAAAAAGTAAATACGTAGGTAAGAACATTTGCCACAAGTCCTCTTCGATTTAAAAAAAAGAAGAAAAAATAGTAGAAGTCTTATAAAGTAACTACGTAGCTAAGAACATTTGCGATCAAGTCGTCTTCGATTAAAAAAAAAAAGAAGAAAAAGTATCATTCTTTTAGGGACTACGACGCCACAAACAGACACACAGAAACAGATACACACCACCTCAAACTTATGCCCCATCCTTTTTGCGTCGTTGGTTAAAAAATGAGTATTAAATGTCGAAAAGCAAAAGATGCGACGAAAGTTAAATTGAAGCTAATTTTCTGTGAAAGAGAAATTTATTTTCAAAAAAAAATTAACAAACATTTTTTATTTTAGTTTTTTTGGGGTAATATGCATAAATATTATATAGTTAAAAACAATTTCATGGGAAAAAATGAAAAGAAAATCGGTTCTATAAATTGTGTATCCTGTATAGGATACACTGCCAAAGTAGCAAATAAGAATACATAAAAACTTTTTATAAAATTTAATCAAGTATTTATTTACAATACAACTACATCTATCTATAAATTATTATACAAATCAAAATACAAAAGAAATTAAAAAATAAAAGAGAACATGCCTGTAATCGACGTGACGCCATGTTGTTTTGGTAGAACACACTGTAACACTTATAAACTTAATACTGAACGCGTTGCTTTGTAAATTGCCACAGTAAAGACAGATGTTGAAAAAGAAGGTTCGAATAATGCTATAGGTTAAAAGCCAGCCCCCTAGAGGGCGCCTAATTTAAATTAAAAAAGGTAGAAAGTGATGTATCCTGTAGGATACATTGCCAAACTAAGGGTTAAAGATATTGAATCCATGAAGCACGGCCGACGAGAGGCCATATCAGATTAGTCGGAAATTAGTGCCCCGGCCCTTTAGAGGGCTTGGCGCGGAATCGGACTAAGTATAATTTTCATAAGAGTTCTGGGGGGAGGGGGCCCGGAGAGCAAACTGACAAGAGGAGCCCGTCTTATTTCTCGGTGGCCCTGGAGAGAGCGACTGCTAGTTTTACAAATTTCATATTGGTACATGAGAAAGTGGGCTCGTTTAGTAGATGACTATTTCTTCTATTCTAACGACAGAAATTTGAAATGGGAAAGGGCTTTTTT
This sequence comes from Uloborus plumipes, assembly GCA_038373865.1. Lineage (NCBI taxonomy): Eukaryota > Metazoa > Arthropoda > Arachnida > Araneae > Uloboridae > Uloborus > Uloborus plumipes. Next base: position 82,886 of record JAXGGA010001970.1, read on the forward strand.
CAGAACCTAGAAGGTCATTCTTACTGTCAGTACTAAAATGCTGAAACTTGAAAAAACTTACCCTTACCCAGGACCAACAACAGGCCATTTTAGCTTAGTTAAAGTTAGGGGCTCTGCTCTTAGGGGGGACCAGCTCTTATTCGAGCCAGTGTAATTTTTATGAGATGTATAGGGGAGGGAGGATCGGAGAGCAAACTGACAAGGGATCTGCCCAGGCTCTCGACGGCTCTGCTCTTATTTTCCAACCATTCAGGCAAAATTTTGAATTTTACTTATTCACGTTTCAATATCATTTTATTCAAAAATATTGCCTTGCAACAGAAAGTTACATATTTATTATTTTAAGTCCAATCGTTCTATGCATATACAGAAAAATTAGGATTCAAAAAAAGATACAGCTCAAAATTGCTTTGTAAAACTGTGCAAAACTTTTAAGGACAAGTCTCAAACAAGAAAAAGTAGACCCAAAAATGTATTTTGACGCTGCTCATGTCGCACTTTTTTTCAACAGTTTTAGCATCCTCTCCCATCATTTGTCCCATGTCCTGTCATTTTTCATAAGTATTTTCTTATGTAGAAACAAAATGTGCGATGTCGCACTTCTTATCAAGCCCCCCGCCCCAACTGTCAATTTCATCAACCCCTCCCCCCTCAAAGTGTGTTATCATTTGTGGACATCTTCTTGACAAGTAATTCAAATTGTTGCTTTTGAACCTAAGAAATTGTGGCAATTCCGGTGGCAGTACGATCAAAACTACTCTGAAAAAAAAAAAAGGAATTTGAATTTTCACATTTTGAATTCAAATTATGTTTTTCGCAATGACGAATTATGATTTGTGTATATGTGTGTGTGTGTATGTGAAGGCTGTCGTGCGTGTATGCTCCGTCGCCACCATGCCCTGCATAGTGTTGCCGCGAGACTGTTGCAGAATCCGTGTCGCTGCGCCACCTGTGCTGTATGAGCCGGGGAGCAGTTCCTGGGTAGTGGAATATGAAAATCTACACGACGTTTGATGCCCCCAAAAAAACTTGTAGCAGTTTTTCATTGTTCCAAAAAAATCCAACCACCGCGCCAAGTCCGGGTGTGAACCCTTATTTCTTCCCAAAGCTCATGGCTAAAGCCAAGGCTAAAGCTGTCTCCCTGTCACCAGTCAGTTGCCAGATTGGCGAGATTCAAAACGGATAGCGAGAAATTGGCGAGAAGTGTGCTGCAACAAGTTTGTGACAAGCCCAGTCAGTTCTCTCACTGTGTTCGAGAAGGATGTCCACGTTCAAACGTTCTACATCAGAAGCATGCTGCCGTTTGGATCTCTTGGGGATCGTCTTCTCTCTAACTGGAAAAAGGTGAGTTTTTTAACTTTTCTTGAACAACATCAGTAAAATTTTATCGTCGTGTGATGAAAGTAAAATAGTGGTAGAGTACTGCAGGGGGAGTATTGCTGCGGGCGAGTCTAAGAGCCTCAATCTTTTCTCCTTTGCTGTTCCATATAGTTGGGGCCTGCGATCGCAATTTTAGGATTTCGATTTTGGAATATTTCCAATGGAAGGGCATTCATGAACCTCCCCCACCACCAGCACGATTGGAGGTCTGTTAAAACTTCTGTTTAGGACTTTTTTTTTCTTTCTTTTTCTTTTTTTCTTTTTTTTTTTTAATTTTCAGAAGGGCCCTTACTCCCTCGGAAAAAGAGAAAGGAAAGAGATGATCTTCTAAAATTACTTTTTTAAAATTTCAATTTCAAAATGTTGCTTGACCCTTGTCAGCAGAGCGTAGCATTGGGAATTTAACAGTTTTGTTTGTAATCAAATATAAGGATAGTAAATTATAAAACTTATTATAATTGAGAAAAAAGATAGCAGTTAACTAAATTAATGCAAATATTTATATGAGTAATAACGTAACAAACATTAAAATTAACTTAAAATTAAAAAAAAAAGAAATTTTACATACCTTTGTCTTATATTTACGATTTATGGTGTTAATGATCAGTTAAAACAGTAAAAAAAAAAATACTAAACAGTTTTTTGCATACCATTGCGTCTGATTTTTTTTTTTTTTTTTTATCAGTGCGCTGTGGTGTGTAAGTGTTTTGGCATTGGGACGTTTTACCAGACGTTGCGTGTAAGCCTGAATGGCTATATAGACCGTTTTTAAAAACAAAAAGCTGATTTGAGAAAGAAATGTGAGGGTGATAGAGGTCGTAACTAAAAAAGAACAGAAAATAAAAAAAAGAAAAAGAAAAATTTTTTAAATAAGTTTAGCTTAGCTGAAATAGTTATGACTGAATGCGTAATGTCTCACTTTCCTATCATGTTTAGATTTTTTTTTCTCTTTGCTGAAGAGTTTCGATGACCAATGTAATTACATTTGGCAAAGATAAAACTCTAAAAGGCGCTTTGGCGGATGTACTGATAACAACTAAAAGATATCTTAATGCATTTTTTCTCGTTTATGTTTTTGTATGTATGTTTTTATTTATATATATGTTATGCATGTTTTTATATTTATATGTTATGTATGTTTTTATATTTATATGTTATGTATGTTTTTATGGAATCGTTTTGACTATCCCATTATTATTCCACTTGTTTATTTGTTCCTTTGTTCTTTTTTCATAAAATTCGAGATTAAACAATCCAATGATTTTTTTAATGCAAAACTAAAAAACTTTTTCGTTGACTTAAGTTTTAAATGTATTGTTTAAATATTTGCAATTATTGATGTGTAAAAATATCTAATAGTTACATTTTTATCTATATTTTGTTCTTTTAAATTTACGTATCAGTAACTATTTTTGCAGAAAGCTATTATTATCGTGTATCGCATGAAACATCTTTTGAGTTTAGTTTGAAATAAAATATCCATTAATATTAAATTAAAACAGAAATATTGCACAACAAATTAATGTTTTAATCAAAACAATTGAAGCGCCGGGGGGGGGGGGGGGAAAGATGAAAGTGACCAAAAAGCAATTTCGAGAAAAACGAGGAAGCAAGTTTGATTTCTCGTAACTCCTTCTGCAGCTAATAGAATTTTCATGCACGTTCTGGTCGATTCTAATCTCCCCCCCCCCTGTTGTTCTACCAGATATTATTCCTTCATAGCCCCTAGATAGCACTAATATCTCAAAATTGACGAAAAAGTGACCTTCATCTTTTTTCCCTCTATCCCTTCAATTGAGAACGCTGCAAGGCAATTTAACTCGCTTCTGCAGAATGATACTTCTCGCATGAACATCCATATGTTATTACAAAAAATGATGAAATAGGGTGCTTATAATAATTTATAAATAACAAACAAAGACTCACTTTCATTCTTTGTGTTTAAGCTTGTGTATATGCACTCATCATTGAAAATAGCGACCCAAGAAGAAATCGTCGGGTTGAAATGAGTGGTTGAATTGAATGAATGATGATTTGTGTCCTTGCACACCCTGTATTCGTTCAATTGTCTTGATTTTGAGATCAAGTGAATCTCTCATCTGTATCATTATGTGTATTAAATTTCATTTCAATCCGACGCTTTCTTCTTGGGTATTTTCAATGTGCCTGAGTGTATATTGGGATAGAGGTATGGCATTCAAAATATGTCTTTACAAGTGAAGTAGAGAGAAATTTTATTTTCAAAACTTCTAAAATTATTTGAAATGGGCACAATATGCCCTATCCAGGGGTACAGCAAAGGTGGGTATTGGGGGGCTAACATCCCCCCCCCAAAGGATTAGAATTTTTTTTCTTTTTCATAAAGGTTCGACTATAAAAAAAAGGTAGAATGTACAAGAAAAGTTATTTCATGCGCAGACTTGATATTAGGGCTTAATCGTTGGCATGTTTCGACCGATGCCGATTGTACAAAAACAGCTGATGGCCGATTATTTTTTGTTTCGAATGGCCGGCGGCCGATGGAAAAATGCAACAAATGGTAGCCGAAACGTATGTTTCAAACATTTTTTAAGGATCAGTAATGCAAATAGTACATTGTAGAAAGCTATGAAACGTCAGATTTTTTAAAAATCATGTGCATACTTGATATTAGGGCTCGGCCGGTGCTTTTTTTGGCAGATGAACCGATGGCGATTGATTAAAGACGATTGTTTAAAGATGGCCGAATTTTATTTTCGAATGGCCGATGGCCGATGGCAACTTAACACATGGTAGCTGAAATGTGTGTCCCCCCAAAAATTTTGCAATGACCAAAAATGTGTTCAGTACAGTCTAAAAATAAACTTATGACAAGTCGTATTTTAAAAAAATGCATGTGCAGGCTTGATATTAGGGCTCGGCCGACCGCATTTGTTGATAGGTGGGCAATGCCGATTGTTAACCAATTATTCAAAGACAGCCGATGACAGATTATTTTTCGTTTCGAATACCGATGAAGATGGCAGATGTAGCAAATAGTAGCTGAAATGTGCGTTTCAGCTATTTTTTAAAAAACAAAAATGTATTCAACACATAGTAGGAACTTACGCCAAGCCGTATTTTAGAAAACATGAATAGATGTATAAATATAATAGCAATCATGGCACCCGACATACTAACATTTCAAGTTTTTAAATGAAAATATTGCATCGAAAAATGGATGGTCGAAAAATATTTCTTGCTGAGGGAAAGGGAAAAGTGAGTTGGGGGTGGGGTTGTTTAAAGGTTTGTATTTTAAAGTCAAACCAGTATTAAAGTGTTCAATGCTGAAAAATCGGAAGTAAAACGAGAGTTTATTGGGATGTATTGTATTTCAAAAAATAAAAGAATAAGAATGGAAACCGAAAATATTAATACCGAAAAATAAAACTATGTCAAATGTTCATGGAAAAGAAAAAAATAAATAGGTTTTCCCACAACATTTTTACTAAAAGTAAAAAATAACTTTTCAACGTGCGGTAGAGAAGCTGTCTCTGATGTTAATTCTTTCCTTAAACGCACCAAAAGTAGCCTAAAATGCACGTTTATAACTTTAATTTTGAAGGAAAGTCCTTAAACCCCATCAGGCGGAGGTTCCAGTTTAAACCTGTAAAATTCACAGTAATAAACTGTAAAATTAGCAATTTTACTGTTAATTACTGCACATTTTACAGTTTTAAGCTGGAATCTCGGCTGTCAGTATTATACTGTATAAACAAAAGTTTATTTTTTGCAAAAGAGTAATATTTTAATTTATATGGCAATTATTTCAATGAACGAAGCGGTCGTTTGATAAGTGCCTCTGTGCTGTGAACATTTCAGTAGTGGTCCGAAATTCGGCAAATTTCCAAAATGTTTAACGGCGATACATCGACATTTAGATGTTTCCAGAGGCCAATGGGCCGATATTTTGTTGATAAGTAAGCATCGGCCGCCGATGCCGATGGATAATTTTTCCAGCCATTAGCGCCGATGCATCGGTCAAGCTTTATTTGATATCTTAAAAATAAACTAAAAAAAGAGTTTTAGATATGTATGCATTTCTATGACCCCCCCCCCCCCTAAGAAGAAATCCTGGCTGCGCCAGTGGCCCTGTCCTATGTTCAAGCTAGAATGCTTCATTTAACTATGCAGAAGCTTTAAATAAAAAGCTTCGTATCACATACAGAAATAATGAAATCGCTGGATGGAAAACGAATATGATCAATGCATGAAGCATGACCAATTGAACAAACCTTTAACTTTCAAGGATAAAAAAAATATTAAAAAATGATTTTTAAATAACAAGACTATTTATGTGAGCTTGATTTGTAATTGCTTTATTTATGGTTTCCAAATGTACAGCATGTATGTCCAAATGTACCCCATTTTGGGGCACGTTTGGATAATTTTTGTCAATTTCGAATTATTTATTTGCTTTTTAAATGTTGTTAAATTTCCTAATATTTGAGCATGCACATTTGAAGAGAGTAGTGTAAGATTCTAATTAGTAAAAAAATGAGAAAGTAAAATTAGAAGTTGAGTTTTTGTATAAAATAAAAAAAAAGTTCATATGCCCCTCCCTCCTCTCCCCTATAGTTGATTAATAGATAATTTTAAAGAAAATTCCGTCCTGCAGCTGAATTTGGTACGTAGCTTGAATACATTTAGGGTCATTCCATAGTGACTAACGTAACATTCAGAGCTGATTTTGTAACTGTGGTTACTTGTAACTTAAAGGATAAAAAATATTTTTTAGTTATGCTGGTGGATTTACAATGTACATGGTATCTATGTATCATTTCTGCTATTAGTTTAAAACAAAATTACTGACAGTAAATATTTTTTAAACCAAAACAGCAGTGTGACTAACGTAACATTTTTGCAACCCTGAAAATGAATGCTCATGTTGTGAGGCAAAAATTTCTCAAAGTTAAGCAAGTGTTAAAAATTGAATGATATATTTGAAAAATGTGTAAAGTTGGCTTTCAAAAACATAAAACACATTTATTAAATCTTAATTTTTTTTTAGTCTTAAGTGTCACTTTTACTCAAGATGGAGTGTGACTAACGTAACGTGACTAACGTAACCATCGAATAATTTAAGCAGTATAGACTTACTACAAATTATTTATTATGGCTAATCTCAGTAATAATTACAATATTTTTCCCATTTTTTTAACTTCTTATGTTGTATGATTTTTATTTATGTATTTATTCATTTATTTTTTTATACTTTTTTCACTTCGATATTTTTTTTTCTTCGGCTGAGGTTGACATTTTCATGGAATGACCCTTTAGCAAAAAAGGGAAAGAAAAATGGGGAATTAAAAAATTTAAATATCCGAAAAGTTTGTTTATTTAAATTCTTGGAAAAGATGTCTAGTTTTTAATGTTGTTTAATAAAAGGCAGCCAGAAAATTTCAGAGTGGGACTTAGAAGTCTATTGCTCTGACGCGACGACATGCAAAATCACTTGGATGGCTGATGTAAGAGGCACAAAAAAATAACAGCGTTTTTAAATTGAATTATACCTCTCCCTTCTCAGTGGCTTGACAGCCCAGATTGGGCGTTGGCTTTCTCAAAAAGCTTTTATCAGACCAGCCTTCTTATTCTCCAATTTTTAGCTTTCGAAACTATTAGGTCTTTTGATGTGGCCTGCCTTTTCTCCGTGTATACCAACTGAGGGCATTGAAAACTTTTTCAGTGGTACAGTTTTCGTCCATTTTGACAATGTGACCTGCCCATTTAATTCGTTACTTTGATGAATTTAACGATGTAGGGCTCGTTATATAAGCTATAAAGTGCCAAATTCGATCTTCAAAACAAATTCAAAAGAACTCTTCAATTTCCGGGAATAGTTAAAATAGGATTTTAATGCAAAGCATACATTTGGACTCAGTCTCATGAATTCTCAGCCCCATTTTGAGAGCGTCTTTCTCTGAAGATAAGAAGACTTGCCTTTGTGTGCGGTACACTGTAAAACATTCTGTGTAGCCGTAGTCCGTAAATACGGCTGCGGCGGTGCTGCCTCCCAGGGGCGGTTCCTGGGCCGGGCAGTCTTGGTGACTGGCCAGGGCCCAGAGCCGACTTGTATGATTATTACTGATTTCTTTTTTTTTCTTACGTCTGTATAAAACAAGCTTCAGTTTGCAATACACCACTAGCTCGTTTATTCCATCAGTTTCGTGCTTTTTGGCACTCTTCAGCATAGAATAGGAATTAAACGAGCTGAAAGCAAAAATTCTCTTATAGAGCAAAGAGAGCCAAAAAAAAAAAAAAAAAACTGGTAGCTAATGTAAAGTTAGTACTAGTACTCTGATTGATAGTACTAGATCTGATAGATAGTACTAGTACTCTGATTGATAGTACTAGATCTGATAGATAGTACTAGTACTCTGATTGATAGTACTAGATCTGATAGATAGTACTAGTACTCTGATTGATAGTACTAGATCTGATACATAGTACTAGTACTCTGATTGATAGTACTAGATCTGATAGATAGTACTAGTACTCTGATTGATAGTACTAGATCTGATAGATAGTACTAGTACTCTGATTGATAGTACTAGATCTGAAAGATAGTACTAGTACTCTGATTGATAGTACTAGATCTGATAGATAGTACTAGTACTCTGATTGATAGTACTAGATCTGATAGATAGTACTAGTACTCTGATTGATAGTACTAGATCTGATAGATAGTACTAGTACTAGGGATGCACCGATTAATCGGCAGGGCCGATTAATCGGCCATAATCGGCCACTTGACCGATTATTAATAATCGGCAAAATTATACCGATTAATCGGCGGAAAAAATATTTTTTAAATATTAAATTTGTTGTATATCTTCACCAAGAAATTTTGATGAATAATTTTATCAACAGAAAATAAATTTAATTATCTGAAATTTTTACTAAAACATGTAGTATGAGGGGTAAGAGTATAGGGTAAAAACAAAACAAATAGTTTTCATATAGTGCTTAAAACTGGATGGAATATCAAAAGATTTCCCTCACAGCTTATATTCATATGGCACTATTAGAAATAATTGTACTCCTGAACTTTTAAATTGGAATACGAAAACATAAGCATTTAATTTTATTTATAATCAGTCAAATTTTTGCAATCAACAAGTAGAAAAATATGTGTTGAATAAAATTTCTTTAAGTATGCCTCGAACATGAAACTGCGAAGAACAAATTTATAAACTAGAAATAAATAATTTCCTGCAAACATAAGTATAACATGTAGTACGAAAATGTACTGAGTAAAAATAAAGAAATAATAATTCAAAGAATGAAATATAAAAAAAAATCCTCACAATTGATATGCATTGCTCAATAGTTTAAATTTCCTCTTTTAAATAAATGTACACCTATTAACAACGTTGCAACATTTTTCATGAGTCGATACTTTTCTCTTTGGCTTAATGCTTTTAGGTAACCTCTCAGTTTCGCAAAGAGTAAAAGTTTTGAATTAAATGCCTACTAATACAATAGGAAAATAACGTTTAAATTAAAAGCACTCCTAAATTAGATCTCCAACTATTTTTTTTTAATTTCATATCAAGTTAACGTAATTAATAATATGTTAATGTAATTTTTCTAACATTAATATGAAACTTTGTGAAAAAAATTGGATAAATTTCGAAATTATTTTGGCAAAACTAGGAAAACGGAAAAAATTAAATTTTCTCTGGAAGATAAATTAGTAACTATTTCTAAAATCGGCATTGTAAAAGAAAGAAAAAAAAAGCAGTGATTGTGAAATTTGTAGTATTGAAAATGATCCCTTATGAGCATTAATCGGCTGGGCCGATTAATCGGCCGATTATCAAAAGCCGATTAATCGGTAATCGGTAATCGGCCAATTTGCTTATCGGTGCATCTCTAACTAGTACTCTGATTGATAGTACTAGATCTGATAGATAGTACTAGTACTCTGATTGATAGTACTAGATCTGATAGATAGTACTAGTACTCTGATCGGGGCTCCCCCCCCCCCCCGAATGCCCCCGTTTCCTCGTTAGGCAGACAATGCCTCTCGTTGGCTGTGGCGACGAATCCCAGGAGGGGGAGGGGGGCATTGCTCAGAACAGCCCGACTAAGCAATGGGACACCGATTTTTTGCGGGCCCAAAATTGGCTTAAGTTCTAGTCTACTATTTTAGAAAACGAGAGATCAAGATTTTCTCCTTTATTAAGTTTCTTTTTTCTTGAGTAAGATGTGGAATATTCTGCCCACAAAAATATCTTGAGAGAATACTTGAACACCTGAAGACGGCCCTCCTCGTTCGTCGTTAATGTTTGCGTTTATTTTTAAGGTTTTACTATAGAGGGCAAAGAAAAAGTCTTTGGCCTAGACAGAGCCCTCCGATACCAAAATGGGACCCTATATATAAGTCAGGGCCGTATTTAAGAGGTGGGTTTTTAGGGTTCAAACCCTCTCCGAATTTTTTCAGATCTATTCCAAAAATTCGTTTTAATGCCTTTTTTTTTGCTGAAAAATAATATTATTACTAGTTTATTTTTAATTTTCTTATTTACTTTTCAATTTCATTGTAAAAAGGAAATTATCATCATTGAATGATGTTACAAATTAATTGATTTATCAGAAGCATTTATCTTTATTGTAGTTTTTGCAAACATAATATCATACATAACAATACACCTTTTTAACTGGGGCGAAGATGCTTTGAACAATGAACACATAAGAATTTTTTCCTTCTTTGGAAAGGGTCATTCCATAGTGACTAACGTAACATTCAGAGCTGATTTTGTAACTGTTTTTGCTTGTAACTTAAAGAATAAAAAATAGTTTTCAGTTATGCTGGTGGATTTACAATGTAAATGGTAGCTATGTATCATTTTTGCTAAGAATTTAAAACAAAATAACTGACAGTAGATATTTTTTCAACCAAAATAGCATCAGCGTGACTAACGTAACATTTTTGCAACCCTGAAAATGAATGCTCATGTTGTGAGGCTAAAATTTCTCTAAATTAAGCAAGTGTTAAAAATTGAATGATATATTTGAAAAATGTGTAAAGTTGGCTTTTAAAAACAAAAAACACATTTATTAAATCTCAATTTTTTTAGTCTTTAGTGTCACTTTTACTCAAGATGGAGTGTGACTAACGTAACCTTCGATTAGCAAGCAGTAAACACTACAAACTATTTATTATGGCTAATCTCAGTGATAATTACAATACTTTTTTAATTTTTTAACTTCTTATGTTGTATGATTTTTATTTATTTATTTATTTATTTATTGATATTTTTTCACATCGGTATTTTTTTTTCTTCGGCTGAGGTTGACATTTCTATGGAATGACCCGAAAGATATGTTATTTTATTTTTCATGCTAATGCCCTTTAAGCATCTACTGTAACAGTAAACACTACAAACTATTTATTATGGCTAATCTCAGTGATAATTACAATACTTTTTTAATTTTTTTAACTTCTTATGTTATAGGATTTTTATTTATTTATTTATTTATTTATTGATATTTTTTTCACTTCGGTATTTTTTTTTCTTCGGCTGAGGTTGACATTTCTATGGAATGACCCGAAAGATATGTTATTTTATTTTTCATGCTAATGCCCTTTAAGCATCTACTGTAACAGTAAACACTACAAACTATTTATTATGGCTAATCTCAGTGATAATTACAATACTTTTTTAATTTTTTTAACTTCTTATGTTATAGGATTTTTATTTATTTATTTATTTATTTATTGATATTTTTTTCACTTCGGTATTTTTTTTTCTTCGGCTGAGGTTGACATTTCTATGGAATGACCCGAAAGATATGTTATTTTATTTTTCATGCTAATGCCCTTTAAGCATCTACTGTAACAGTAAACACTACAAACTATTTATTATGGCTAATCTCAGTGATAATTACAATACTTTTTTAATTTTTTTAACTTCTTATGTTATAGGATTTTTATTTATTTATTTATTTATTTATTGATATTTTTTTCACTTCGGTATTTTTTTTTCTTCGGCTGAGGTTGACATTTCTATGGAATGACCCGAAAGATATGTTATTTTATTTTTCATGCTAATGCCCTTTAAGCATCTACTGTAACAGTAAACACTACAAACTATTTATTATGGCTAATCTCAGTGATAATTACAATACTTTTTTAATTTTTTTAACTTCTTATGTTATAGGATTTTTATTTATTTATTTATTTATTTATTGATATTTTTTTCACTTCGGTATTTTTTTTTCTTCGGCTGAGGTTGACATTTCTATGGAATGACCCGAAAGATATGTTATTTTATTTTTCATGCTAATGCCCTTTAAGCATCTACTGTAACAAAAGCAGTTGAATATAAAACATGAAATCAAATTTTATTCATCATATAGATTTCACGAGAAATGTGTTGGTAAAACTCTCCTCGAAACAATAGTCTGGTTACGGCCCTGATATGAGTAACACATTTTTAAGAAGGGGTTCGGGGAACTCGGGGTTTAGAATAATGGTTGATTTGATAGTTGCAAGGGACTCTGGGGGGATGAACAATACCTTCCTCTATGCTAAAAAAACAATTCGGTAATTTAGTGGCAATTCAGCTATTTTCATAGCCTCATTATAGCGTAGACAAATCGAAACTTTACTTAGAAGTCGAGGGGTCCTTAGAGCACTTCATTTTTTCCAAAAATCTGGATCGAGTATCTCTTTCTATCGTTGCAGCTGAATCCTTTCTTTTTAGACAGTCTAAAACTGCTATATTTAGATTTCGAAGTTGGAAATTTTTCTGGGAAAGCCCTTGACGAACCTTCTCAATTTCCTTTAAAATAACTCTAAAATTTGATGAAAACGGCATTTTTAAAAGTTTGATTTCGGAAAATTTTTGAGAAAACCCCAAACCCGTAATGTCTTTAGAGATAGCCTAAAATTAACTACCATTAAAAAAAAAAAAGATTCGGGAGGGAACATTGACGTTCTCTTTTCTCCTCGCATTTCCAAAAAATGTTTCAAATTGTAAGTTTTAACGTCAATTTTGAAAATTTATCCTCATTCTGTACACCTTTCCCGCATCGCAGCTCCTTACTTAACACTTATAATATAGCTACGAATTTCAATTTCGAAAAAAAATCATGAGAGATCCCTCGATCCTGCCTGTGACATCATCAAATATTAAGGTAAATCGGGGGAAGATGCCACAGTTAAGGAATTTTCGATGATTACAGTTTAAATTGCAATAACAAGTCCATGCAAACAAATACACTTTATTTTTCAACAATTTAGTTAATCATAAATACCAGTGAATACTCTTCAAAGTATAAAATTTAGTCAGAATTTAATGTTGAAAAAAGTCATTTATTTGTGGCATCTTCCCCATATATACGGGGAAGATGCCACCTGTTATGGGGGAAGATGCCATTACACCCCAATAAAAAAAAAATAAGACCAACATTAAAAACTTAAGTGTGAGCATAATAACAAAAGGAAACAAATTGAAATTTAGTCATATTTGATTTGAAAAAAATAATAGCAGCACAAATTTGAATGACAGCCCACACAAAATTTCACTCAATGCAAATGATCATCATTGCAATCTTCATGCAACCATTTGTTGCATTCGATGCACTGAATCCAGTCACACTTGGGACCTTTATTAGCATAAAAATCCCCTGTTATCATCATCCACCCGTCATCACTCGAATGTAGAGTAATTTTTTCACGTGAGGATGACTAGCTGACATGTTGTCTCGTTTTCTTCTGTATTTTCGAAGGTTTCTTGGAATGCGTTTTTTATGCGTCACTTCAAAGTTCTACATGGAATTCTATAAATCTTTGCTGCAGCTCACATAGTGTTTCGTGCATTTCTTACATCTTTTACAGTTTGTAGCAAATTTGATTCGGACAAAAAGAGTGTTAAGCTTGTCTTTTGTTGTTTTCAGACATTGTCTAAATGGTAATTAAATGAGAGTTCTCTTTTTTAAAAGTCATAATGCCTAAAACGAAAGCATAAGAAAATATGTAAGTGATTTATTTTCTATTTTACACGATACTATTTGGTGCTATAAACAAAAAATAAATAAAATTTAGTTTATTTCACCTATTTCTGAACCATGTGGCGTCTTCCCCCAAGTATATGGGGAAGATGCCACACACGCTTATTTCCTTATTGCTACAGTGGTGTGGAGCTCTTCTACACAGATGATGTGTGTAACGTAATGCAAAACTCACTTATATTGCTAAGATCTTATTCAAAATAGCAAATACGTTTATGAGCTCTAAGTATGAGGAACAGAATATTACAAAAGTTGTATTCACCACGTTAATTCTCACGAGATAAAAAAAAACTCCGATTAAAGTCGATGAATTGAAACAAATGGCCAAGCCACATCTTATGTGGGACCTGACACTGGATACAAGTGGCTCAGTATTGCAATTTAACGATGCATAAACGAGTTATGATCAAACTTGCGTCTTCCCCCGACTGGCATCTTCCCCCGACTTACCTTATATAAATTAGCCCAATTTTCTCCCTCTTTCATTAAAATATAATATGAAGTTGAAAGCAGACTGGGTGGCAGTATCAAGCTTTCCTCTCACTCTCTGTATTTTTCATGTTAGCACTAAGAAATATTTAGTTGAGAATGGAGATATATTTTGCTACTTCGCAATATTTCAATTGTTTAATCGACATTTTATTTTACATTTGTTTTGCAATAAAGTCACTCATGATTTACATTACGACTGCACTAACATTTAACAATATTTTATGTATTGTTTTGCATGTTATGATAACGTATGTGTATGCATTAACTATCTTGATGCACGTCTTAATTACAAAATTTACACCAAATGGATGATACTGTAAGCTTGAAATATATATATATATATTCGATTTGAATGGTAACATTCCCTAACATGTTTTCCCAAAAGCAACAAATTTTTTTAACTTTCCATGGTATGACACTTTTTTTTAAAAAATCTTCTTATTGCTATTAGAAAGCGGCGCGGGATGAATAATACTAATTAAATGAAGGGTAAAATTTGGGTAAAAGAAAAGAAATGCAAGGGGCTTGAAAAAGTCATTAATTCTAAAAATTTCTGTGCACGCCCCTGCACCTAACGAATGCATTAACCATTCGCCCCTCCCAAAAGTATCGTATGGTTTCGCTACTGGCTAGGAGTCTCAGCTACATGGCCCATTATATGCAAAATAGCCTTTATAGGCAAAATAGTTAAACTTAAGTTTATGTACCTCTTTCTGATCGAGAAAGAAATGGAAGAGAAAAATCGCTGCATGATCTGGCAGTACCGACGAGAGGCCATCTCAGCCTAGTCAGAAACTAGGAGCCCGGAATCGGGGATGAAAGTTTCGTTTCATTCATCGCTTTTCCAATCCGCCAATCACGAGCTTATTTTAAACATGGAGTTACTTGTGTCTCATTTGTAGTATCTCTTTTTCCAGAACTTTTTATGCCTCGATTCATAAATTTCAATCAGTTTAAATCTCTTACTTCAACTAAATATCATCTCTTAATTATAGTAGTCGACAAAGACCGATATTTTTGCATTTAATTTCACAGCTTTTCTGTGCCAGTCCATTTTCTTTTTTTAGAAAGAACTAGGAACTAGGAATACCAACAATTTTTCTTTCTATTCGAATTTAAGGTCGATTTGGAATGCTATAAAAAATATTTGCATCAAAATATGCTAAAAAAATGAAGCAATAAAGAGCATGTTTACAAATTCTTCCGCTGTGAAAGCCCATTTCTAATGCAGACTAAGGTTCAACGTGGAAGTAAAACATTTAAAGAGAAAAACAACTCTCAAGTTCGAGTTTTGCCTGAAATAAGAATGCTGATGTCTAAATGCGATTTTGCATTCAACTGAAGACTTCGTAGAAGCTACATCCATGCGGAACACTATAGCAGCTTGTGTTTGTTCAGTTCGCTTTCAATTGCACAGAAATATCAGGATTGAGTTAAATTTTCCTGGATTTTCTTGTGCAATAAAAAGCGGACTGAAAATTCTACTCAACCAGCATGGACTCTGGATATCAGGGAAGCCCCCCCCCCCCCGATACACAGGAGATTAACCCTCCCCTGTGGGGTATAACCCTCAAGCTCGAGTTTTGCCTGCCATAAGAAGTGTGGCTTTATTAAGAAGATTGATGTCTGCCAATTAAAATTTTGTGGGGGGTTCCCCCACGAAAAAGTTTTTTCTTCTGGATCATACAGCTATTATAGGAAAGATTTCAATTTATTAAAAAAGAAATTGTAAGATGCATGAATAATACGTTTTTTTGACTAAAGTTTTCTAAATTTTAGTTGCCTTGTTTCTTTTTAACCGACTTCGAAAAAGGAGGAGGTTCTCAATTCAAAGCGTATACTTTTTTTTTTTGTTTGTTCGCACATAACATCTGATCTACTGAACCGATTTGGACGATTTTTTTTTAATCGATAGGAGATGGTGCAACTTAGGTACCATGTACTCATATGACGATATTTGTTCACTAGAAAAAAAGTTATGATTGAAAAACTAACATTTCATGTCATTTAAAACAATATGTGCTATCGTAAATCCTTACTTCAATGAGCGACCCGATGGTCAAGTGGTTATGCGCGTCAGGTTGAAGTTCCTGATGGAATGAGATCGAGTCCAGGTCTGCAAGGATTTTTTCGAACAACTGCATGATTTTTTTAAAAATGATTTTAATGATTGTAATGTCCTTATGCAGGTACATCTCCCCATGGAGATCTACCCCATATTTTTTTATAGTACAAAATGACAGTTTTGGTCGGATCTTTGTTAAAATTGGCAATGGGGTCCTTCGATGCTGTATAATTTTCTTATGGACGTTTGCGCCATTTTTGGGGGCTTTGAATCGATTGTGGCAATAAATGGTTTTTGATTTGCGGCACTTATATTATTTTTTCAAAAATTATATACACAATCAATTATATTATGTTAATTTTTGTACCTTTATAAAATTCTGTATTTTATACCTTGCATTTACGTCAAATTCAAGGTAAAATTAAAAATAAAAAATTCTGAAGATGATAAATATATGTTAAATATTAAAGTAACTATTTTTTGTGATTTTCATATTGGTTGTGACCAAAAAACATCATTACAAACAAATAAAATGTATCAAACACCATGAGTGTTGAGTTATTAGGCAAAATCTGCTGTGTAATGTTTTTTTGCACTGCGAGGGGGGGGGGGGGTATGAACGACCATTAAAGTGACACAAATTTTTAAAAAATAAGATTTTGATTTGTGGTGTTTGAAAAAAGCTAAAGAGTCCACTTTAGTTGAAAATTATTTTCCATGAAATGCAAAAACTTGCACCAATTTTCCAAGTCTTACTCTAACCTCTTCCCCCACAATTCAAATTACTTACTTTTACTTTCTATTTTTAACCGACTTCAAAAAAGGAGGAGGTTCTCAATTCAAAGCGTATGTTTTTTTTTTTTTGTTCGCACATAACATCTGATCTACTGAACCGATTTGGACGATTTTTTTTTAAATCGATAGGAGATGGTTAACTTAGGTACCATGTATTCATATGACGATATTTGTTCACTAGAAAAAAAGTTATGATCGAAAAACTAAAATTTCATGTTATTTAAAACAATATGTGCTATCGTAAATCCTTACTTCAATCAGCGACCCGATGGTCAAGTGGTTAAACGCGTCGGGTTGAAGTTCCTGATGGAATGAGATCGAGTCCAGGTCTGCAAGTTTTTTGAACAGCTGCATGGTTTTTTAACTATATTTTGATTATTTTAAGTGCATTTACACTAAAAAGAATGAAATAAAATATTTTTGGAAAAAAAAATAGAACCGACTTCAGTTGGAAATTGCTCTAAAAAGTAAAAAATAATTTTTTTCTTTGAACACCATCGAAACTACTTTTAAACATAAGTTTTGAAGTCGGCGCAAAAACAATGTATAGAATCATACGCAACTACAATTCAACTATAAATATAAATTTTAATGGATTCATTTCATTGATTACCACACATTCGTGTAATGGTACAAATATTCTGCTTTTAATTTTCAATGATTTCTCTGAAAAAATGTTGGCAAAATATGGTTAAATATCATTTTACCTATCGTTTTTGCGCCGACTTCAAAACTTATGTTTAAAAGTAGTTTCGATGGTGTTCAAAGAAAAAAATTATTTTTTACTTTTTAGAGCAATTTCCAACTGAAGTCGGTTCTATTTTTTTTTAGATAAAAAGTACATCAGAAATGGAATGACGCCTAAGTGTCTGTTGCGAGAAAAGTTCAGATTGTTTGATTAAATTTTAATTTATAGTGAATTCTTCTAGAACTCTTACAATTCTGTACGATAAATACATGTGAGAACAATAACATGGGTGAGGGGGTACAAAATGGATAAAGTTTTTTTTTTTTTTTTCAAATCCCTGTCTATCTATTTTTTTTTAGAACTTTGACCACTGTGCTCTACTAACCTTTCATGGAATGATTAGAAAGGGGAAAACTAACGAGAACTAGTTGTAAGGTTTCCAACAACATATTTTTGAGCCCTTGATTGAATAGTATTAATATATTGTCTTTAAGAAACATGTTTGCGTTGTGTATATTTTTTCATTACAATTTACTCCCATGTTTTCTATCATTTTTAAAGTGATATTTCGTTCAGTTGACCAGTAGATTTTTACATCAAACTTTCAGTAATATTGCGCTCCGCTGATGGAAGTAGAGCAGTTTGATCTTATAATGTCTTTACTATTCTTAATAAACCATTTTTACTGCCTTCTAATATCTAATGCATGCAAGGAAATATTCGGTTCATGAAAATTCTCGATTTTTGAAGTTAATATGTTGAATGAATCAATAGACAATGGACAATTTTTTTGACCGTTTTGAAAAATATCAACCTTTGTGTACTTGTGTGTGACCGACTTTATGTAGTTATGTGTATTTAGGACTTCCACTTCGAAAAACTATCAGAAAGGCGCCCCACTCCTCATCATTAAACGACGTCTAAAATTTCATTTTTTACGCTTTCAATTTTAAACCATAGCTAAATCCACTTTCTCTCTCTTTGTATTTATTTATATTTTAGGGAGAAAAAAGGTGGGGAGTGGGTTTTCTAAAATTCACCCCCTCCCCCCTACTTTTTTAGATCTCTCGGCTATTCTGAAGAAAGTAATGATAACATTATTCCAGCTGGGATTTTTACCGAAATTGCACATTTTGTCTCGACAGTGAATTGTGTAAATCTCGTAGCCGCTACACTCAAATTTGAAATTCGGAGCTAACAGCAAAATTTATTAGCAATAGCAAGGGGTGCCCACACAGGGGGGAGGGGGATTGTTGTCCAAGTTGCGCCATCAAAATTTTTGGGGGCGATTTTTTAAAACTAATTTATTTATTCATTCAAATTATTTATAAATTTAGGTTTTTAGTTTAAACTATTTACGGATTTTTTTAATAAAAATTATTCATTAAGTTTTTTTTTAATTTAAATTATTTCTTTTATTTATTTATTATTTTTTTTATTAATTAATTAATTATTTTTTTATGCGTGTGTGTTTGGAATGTCTGGAAGGGTTTTAAAAGCGACTCTATTCTGCGCATGATTCGAACTTTTAAAAAAATTGAATAGTATATATGTAGATAAAAAATAGTAGTTATAATTTTAAAAAAAATAATAGATAATATTAAAAAATAAATAAATTATAGGGGGGGGGGGAAAGGAAAAAGCCTAAGAAGGTTGTGAACATTTAGGGGGGATTTGTGCCATTGAGCTTGGGGGGATGGGCACCTCTGATAGTACAGCAGCGATTTTTCACAGGATACGGCAATTATTTTACAATGCATTTGCTCATACTTGTATTTGCTGTCTTAAACGTAAGTAGTTAATTTTCGTATTTGTAGTAACTTTATTTTTCTCAAAAAAAAATAATTTCTTGATTGTTTTTAATCTGTTAGAAATATTTTTGATTGATTTATTAAATAAATCCTACTGATGTGAATTTCACCAGAAATTGTGACTCTAAAAAGCAATATGACTCCAAAGCAAGCTATAAAATATAGAGTATTTTAACCTTTTATGCATATGGGAAAGCAAGCACTTGATGTTTTATAATGCTGTGGTTTCAAATGTATTATAGACTCAGCAAAAATTTAGTCATTACGTACAAGATAATAATTGATTATTCGATGCATTCTCGATAAAAATTATATGTTCTTATTCACATCCAAACACATTTCAATCTTCTGTTCCAATTCAAAAACATCATAACAATTTTATATAACCGGACTTAATGTTGGCGGACTTAATCCGTTTTGTTAATAATATTTCCGTGATTTTACAGAAGCTCCGTTTCTTATTTTTCCTTTAGGGCCAAGCTCCACATTGACGTAAAGCAGAAAAATAAAGCAGAAACGTAAAATGGATTCAATAGTTTTCTTATGGAAAGTACCCGGATTTTCGGTTTCGGTCGGATTTCTGCTGATGTGGAGCCAGGCCCTTGCTTATTTTTCCGTTTCTTAATTTTTTATTTCTTAATTTTCCATTTCTTATTTTTCTGTTTCTTAATTTTCCGTTTCTCAATTTTCCATTTTTTAATTTTCCAGTTACGAATCCGTTATACTGCAACGTTATACAGGCGGGAAGATAACTTTCTCGTTCGGTGTTTCAACCACAAAACCGGGTAACTTCCGCTTTTGTTTCTCCAACTCGGTAATTCACGGATTATTTCCGTTTTTTTAAGGAAAAGATAGGTTTTGAAACGGAAATTTCCTGTTAGAATCAGTAAAAATCTTCCCGAAAATTCAGGTTTTTTTAAAAACAGTGTAGGAGTCTCCGCTACAGGGCCCATTATAGGCAAAATAGTTAAACTTAAGTTTATGTACTTCTTTCTAATCGAGACAGAAATGGAAGAGAAAAAGCGCTGCATGATCTGGCAGTATCGACGAGAGGCCATCTCAACCTAGTCAGGAACTAGAAGCCCGGAACCGGGGATGAAAATTTCGTTTTATTCATCGCTTTTCCGATCCGCCAATCACGAGCTTATTTTAAACATAGAGTTACTTGTGTCTCATTTGTAGTATCTCTTTTTCCAGAACATTTTATGCCTCGATTCATAAATTTCAATCAGTTTAAATCTCTTATTTCAACTAAATATCATCTCTGGTAATTCTAGTAGTCGACAAATACCGATATTTTTGCATTTAATTTCACAGCTTTTCTGTGCCAGTCCATTTTTTTTAGAAAGAACTAGGAACTAGGACTACCAACAATTTTTCTTTCTATTCGAATTTAAGGTCGATTTGGAATGCTATAAAAAGTATTTGCATCAAAATATGCTTAAAAAAGGAAGCAATAAAGAGCATGTTTACAAATTCTTCCGCTGTGAAAGAACATTTCTAATGCAGACTAAGGTTCAACGTGGAAGTAAAACATTTAAAGAGAAAAACAACTCTCAAGTTCGAGTTTTGCCTGCCATAAGAATGCTGATGTCTAAATGCGATTTTGCATTCAACTGAAGACTTCGTAGAAGCTACATCTATGCGGAACACTATAGCAGCTTGTGTTTGTTCAGTTCGCTTTCAATTGCATAGAAATTGCAGGATTGAGTTAAATTTTCCTGGATCCTCAATCTTGTGCAATAAAAAGCGGACTGAAAATTCTACTCAACCAGCATGGACTCTGGATATCAGGGGTGCCCACAGGGGAGATTAACCCTCCCCTGTGGGGTATAACCCTTAAGCTCGAGTTTTGCCTGCCATAAGAAGTGTGGCTTTATTAAGAAGATTGATGTCTGCCAATTAAAATTTTGTGCGGGGTTACCCCACGAAAAAGTTTTTTCTTCTGGATCATAAAGCTGTTATAGGAAAGATTTCAATTTATTAAAAAGGAAATTGTAAGATGCATGAATAATATGTTTTTTTGACTAAAGTTTTCTAAATTTTATTTGCCTTGTTTCTCTTTAGATAAAAAGTACATCAGAAATGGAATGACGCCTAAGTGTCTGTTGCGAGAAAAGTTCAGATTGTTTGATTAAATTTTAATTTATAGTGAATTCTTCTAGAACTCTTACAATTCTGTACGATAAATACATGTGAGAACAATAACATGGGTGAGGGGGTATAAAATGGATAAAGATTTTTTTTTTTTCAAATCCCGGTCTATCTATTTTTTTTAGAACTTTGACCACTGTGCTCTACTAACCTTTCATGGAATGATTAGAAAGGGGAAAACTAACAAGAACTAGTTGTAAGGTTTCCAACAACATATTTTTGAGCCCTTGATTGAATAGTATTAATATATTGTCTTTAAGAAACATGTTTGCGTTGTGTATATTTTTTCATTACAATTTACTCCCATGTTTTCTATCATTTTTAAAGTGATATTTCGTTCAGTTGACCAGTAGATTTTTACATCAAACTTTCAGTAATATTACGCTCCGCTGATTTAAGTAGAGCAGTTTGATCTTATAATGTCTTTACTATTCTTAATAAACCATTTTTACTGCCTTCTAATATCTAATGCATGCAAGGAAATATTCGGTTCATGAAAATTCTCGATTTTTGAAGTTAGTATGTTGAATGAATCAATAGACAATGGACGATTTTTTTGACCATTTTGAAAAATATCAACCTTTGTGTACTTGTGTGTGACCGACTTTAGGTAGTTATGTGTATTTAGGACTTCCACTTCGAAAAACTATCAGAAGGACGCCCCACTCCTCATCATTAAACGACGTCTAAAATTTCATTTTTTACGGTTTCAATTTCAAACCATAGCTAAATCCATTCTCTCTTTGTATTTATTTATATTTTAGGGAGAAAAAAGGTGGGGAGTGGGTTTTCTAAAATTCACCCCCTTCCCCCCCTCCTTTTTTAGATCTCTCGGCTATTCTAAAGAAAGTAATGATAACATTATTCCAGCTGGGATTTTTACCGAAATTGCACATTTTGTCTCGACAGTGAATTGTGTAAATCTCGTAGCCGCTACACTCACATTTGAAATTCGGAGCTAACAGCAAAATTTATTAGCAATAGCCAGGGGTGCCCACACGGGGGGGGGGGGGGGGATTGTGGCCCAAGTTGCGCCATCAAAATTTTTGGGGGCGATTTTTTAAAACTAATTTATTGATTCATTTAAATTATTTATAAATTTAGGTTTTAGTTTAAACTATTTACGGATTTTTTAACTAAAAATTATTCATTTAGTTATTTTTTTAATTTAAATTATTTCATTTATTTATTTATTATTATTTTTTATTAATTAATTAATTATTTTTTTATGCGTGTGTGTGTGTGTTTGGAATGTCTGGAAGGATTTTAAAAGCGACTCTATTCTGCGCATAATTCGAACTTTAAAAAAATGAATAGTATATTTATATATATATATATAAAATAGTAGTTATAATTTTAAAAAAATTAATAGATAATATTAAAAAATAAATAAAATAAAAAAGGGGGGGAGGGATAAAAGTAAAAAGCATAAGAAGGTTGTGAACATTTAGGGGGGGATTTGTGCCATTGAGCTTGGGGGGATGGGCACCCCTGATAGTATAGCAGCGATTTTTTACAGGATACGGCAATTATTTTACAATGCATTTGCTCGTACTTGTATTTGCTGTCTTAAACGTAAGTAGTTAGCTTTCGTATTTGTAGTAACTTTATTTATCTAAAAAAAATAATTTCTTGATTTTTTTAATCTGTCAGAAATATTTTTGATTAATTTATTAAATAAATCATACTGATGTGAATTTGACCAGAAATTGTGACTCTAAAAAGCAATATGACTCCAAAGCAAGCTATAAAATATAGAGTGATTTTAACCTTTTATGCATATGGGAAAGCAAGCACTTGATGTTTTATAATGCTGTGGTTTCAAATGCATTATAGACTCAGCAAAAATTTAGTCATTACGTACAAGATAATAATTGATTATTCGATGCATTCTCGATAAAAATTATAAGATTTTCTTATTCACATCCAAACACATTTCAATCTTCTGTTCCAATTCAAAAACATCATAACAATTTTATATAACCGGACTTAATGTTGGCGGACTTAATCCGTTTTGTTAATAATATTTCCGTGATTTTACAGAAGCTCCGTTTCTTATTTTTCCTTTAGGGCCAAGCTCCACATTGACGTAAAGCAGAAAAATAAAGCAGAAACGTAAAATGGATTCAATAGTTTTCTTATGGAAAGTACCCGGATTTTCGGTTTCGGTCGGTTTTCTGCTGATGTGGAGCCAGGCCCTTGCTTATTTTTCCGTTACTTAATTTTCCATTTCTTATTTTTTCATTTCTTATTTTTCCGTTTCTTAATTCTCCGTTTCTCAATTTTCCATTTTTTAATTTTCCAGTTACGAATCCGTTATACTGCAACGTTATACAGGCGGGAAGATAACTTTCTCGTTCGGTGTTTCAACCACAAAACCGGGTAACTTCCGTTTTTGTTTCTCCAACTCGGTAATTCACGGATTATTTCCGTTTTTTTAAGGAAAAGATACGTTTTGAAACGGAAATTTCCTGTTAGAATCAGTAAAAATCTTCCCGAAAATTCAGGTTTTTTTTAAAACAGTGTAGGAGTCTCCGCTACAGGGCCCATTATAGGCAAAATAGTTAAACTTAAGTTTATGTACCTCTTTCTAATCGAGACAGAAATGGAAGAGAAAAAGCGCTGCATGATCTGGCAGTACCGACGAGAGGCCATCTCAGCCTAGTCAGAAACTAGGAGCCCGGAACCGGGGATGAAAATTTCGTTTCATTCATCGCTTTTCCGATCCGCCAATCACGAGCTTATTTTAAACATGGAGTTACTTGTGTCTCATTTGTAGTATCTCTTTTCCAGAACATTTTATGCCTCGATTCATAAATTTCAATCAGTTTAAATCTCTTACTTCAAATAAATATCATCTCTGTTAATTATAGTAGTCGACAAATACCGATATTTTTGTATTTAATTTCACAGCTTTTTTGTGCCAGTCCATTTTTTAGAAAGAACTAGGAACTAGGACTACCAACAATTTTTCTTTCTATTCGAATTTAAGGTCGATTTGGAATGCTATAAAAAGTACTTGCATCAAAATATGCTAAAAAAATGAAGCAATAAAGAGCATGTTTACAAATTCTTCTGCTGTGAAAGCCCATTTCTAATGCAGACTAAGGTTCAACGTGGAAGTAAAACATTTAAAGAGAAAAACAACTCTCAAGTTCGAGTTTTGCCTGCCATAAGAATGCTGATGTCTAAATGCGATTTTGCATTAAACTGAAGACTTCGTAGAAGCTACATCCATGCGGAACACTATAGCAGCTTGTGTTTGTTCAGTTCGCTTTCAATTGCACAGAAATATCAGGATTGAGTTAAATTTTCCTGGATTTTCTTGTGCAATAAAAAGCGGACTGAAAATTCTACTCAACCAGCATGGACTCTGGATATCAGGGGTGCCCACAGGGGGGATTAACCCTCCCCTGTGGGGTATAACCCTCAAGCTCGAGTTTTGCCTGCCATAAGAAGTGTGGCTTTATTAAGAAGATTGATGTCTGCCAATTAAAATTTTGTGGGGGTTCTCCCACGAAAAATTTTCTTCTACTGGATCATAAAGCTGGAAAAGGAAAGAAAAATATTTCAATTTATTCAACAAGAAATTGTAAGATGCATGAATAATGCGTTTTTTTTTTTTTTTTTTTGACTAAATTTTTCTAAATTTTAGTTTCCTTGTTTCTTTTTAGATAAAAAGTACATCAGAAATGGAATAACGCCTAAGTGTCTGTTGCAAGAAAAGTTCAGATTGTTTGATTAAATTTTAATGTATAGTGAATTCTTCTAGAACTCGTACAATTCTGAACGATAAATACATGTGAGAGCGATAACATGGGGAGGGGGTATAAAATGAATAAAGTATCTTTTTGTAATTCTCTGTCTATCTTTTTTTTTTTTTTTGAAGAATTTTGGCCACTGTGCTCTACTAACCTTTCATGGAATGATTAGAAAGGGGAAAACTGACGAGAACTAATTGTAAGGTTTCCAACAACATATTTTTGAGACCTTGATTGAATAGTATTAATATATTGTCTTTATAAATATGTTTGCGTTGTGTATATTTTTTCATCACAATTTACTCCCATGTTTTCTATCATTTTTAAAGTGATATTTCGTTCAGCTAACCAGTAGATTATTTCATCAAACTTTGAGTAATATTGCTCTCCGTTGATGCAATATAGCAGTTTAATCCTATGAAGTCTTTACTATTTTTAATAAACCATTTATACTGCCTTCTATATCTAATGCATGCAAGGAATTATTCGGTTCATGAAAATTCTCGATTTTTGACGTTAGTATGCTGAATGAATCAATATACAACCCAAGTAGCATACTTTATACAGGTTGTAAAATGGTTATTAACGTTGTGACAACCGATTAAAAACGTTTAAACGTTTTTTGTGCTACCTGGGAATAGACGAATTTTTTTAACCATTTTGAAAAATATCAACCTTTGTGTACTTGTGTGTGACCGATTTTATGTGGTTATGCGTATTTAGGTTTTCCACTTCTATCTGAATAGAACTTCTATTCCACAAACTATCAGAAGGACGCCCCACTCCTCATCATTAAACGACGTCTAAAATTTCGTTTTTACGGTTTCAATTCCAAACCACAGCTAATTCTACTCTCTCTCTCTCTCTTTTGTATTTTTTATTTTTTAGGGAGAAAAAAGGTGGGGAGAGAGCCTTCTAAAATTCACCCCCCTCCTCTTACGTTTTTAGATCTCTCGGTGATTCTGAAGAAAATAAGGTTAATATTATTCCAGCTGGGATTTTTTCCTAAATTACACATTTTGTCTCGACAGTGAATTGTGTAAATCTCGTAGCCGCTACACTCAAATTTGAATTCCGAGCTAACAGCAAATTTATTATTAATAGCCAGGGGTGTCCACGCAGGGGGGGGGGGGGATTATAACCCAAGTAGCGCCATCAATTTTTTGGGGGCGATTTTTTTGAACCAATTTAATTATTTATTTAAATTATTTATAAATTTAGGTTTTTAATTTAAATTATTTACGGATTTTTTTTAATAAAAATTATTTATTAATTTATTTTTTTGTTTAAATTATTTTTTTTATTTCTTTATTATTATTTTTTAAATTATTAATTTTTTGTGCGTGTGTGTGTGTTTGGAATGTCTGGAAGGGTTTTAAAAGCGATTCTATGCGCATAATTCGAACTTTAAAAAAATGAATAATATATTAAAAAAAAAAGTAATTATAATTTTTTAAAAAAATAAATAGATAATATTAAAAAATAAATAAAATAAAAAAGGGGGGTAAAAATAAAAATAAAAAGCATATGAAGGTTGTGAACATTTAGGGGGGGATTTGCGCCATTGAGCTTGGGGTGATGGGCACACCTGGTAGTAGCAGCGATTTTTCGCAGGATACGGCATTTATTTTACAATGCTATTGCTCGTACTTGTAATTGCTGTCTTAAACGTAAGTAGTTAGTTTTCATATTTGTAGTAACTTTATCTCAAAAAAATTAATTTCTTGATTTTTTTAATCTGTCAGAAATATTTTTGATTTATTAAATAAATCCGACTGATGTGAATTTGACCAGAAATTGTGACTCTAAAAAGCAATATGACTCCAAAGCAAGCTATAAAATATAGAGTGATTTCAACCTTCTACGCATATGGGAAAGCAAGCACTTGATGTTTTATAATGATGTAGTTTCAAATGTACTATACACTCAGCAAAAAATTTAGAAATTACGTACAAGATAATAACCGATCATTCAATGCAAACTCGACAAAAATTGTAAAATTTTTTTATTCACATCCAAAAACACATTTTAAACTTCCGTTCCAATTCAAAAAAATCAAAACAATTTTGTATAACCTGACTTAATGTTGCCCGACTTAATCCGCTTCGTTAATTACATTTCCGTGATTTTACAGAAACTCAGTTTCTTATTTTTTCGTTTCTTATTTTTTCGCTTCTTTTTTTTCTTTTCGTTTCTCAATTTTCCATTTTTAAATTTTCCATTGCTTGATTTTCCATTGCGCTATTTTACTTTTCTTACATTCCCATTTTTACTCAAATTTCACTCCCGTCTTTCTATTGGCAAAGACCTTCCTTGTCCTTTTTATGTTATTTCAGTATTCAATTTTCTGGGAATGGTATAGAAGATATAATTAAACATTAAGGTCATTCCACGGAGGTACTGTTTGCCATTTAGTATTTTGTGGAGAAGCGGACTGATGACGAACTGATGTGTTACAATGATTTTGCACTCAACTGAAGATTTGAGTATTTTGTGGAGAAGCGGACTGATGACGAACTGATGTGTTACAATGATTTTGCACTCAACTGAAGATTTGAGTATTTTGTGGAGAAGCGGACTGATGACGAACTGATGTGTTACAATGATTTTGCACTCAACTGAAGATTTGTTAGAAACTACATATTTGCGGAGTACAACAGCAGCTTGTGTTCAGTTTGTTTTTTAAGGTAACGGGTTTCCACGGTTTGAATTAAATTTCCGTGGTTTCTCTAGTGCCTTAAAAAGCGGACTGAAAATTCTACTCAACCAGCACGGAATCTGGAAATCATTGGCCAATCAACAAGGTTTGTTACCGTCTGGATGTTGGATTGCGAAATGCAAAATGCTCGACTCATTCCTGCAGTTTTTTAGAAGCTAGGTTTTAGAGAGATTTTACAAAATGTAGAATTAGAAAAAAGTAAACATCGCCTATAACTTGGATTTGGAAAAATAAGTTTTGGACATCATGTGGATTGATCTGAATTTAAAGTACGTTAAACCAATGTATACGGTTTTGCTCGAACTACTAAATTCGAGAACTGAGTGAAAGTGCGACTTATCACACATTACCGGATTTTATTTTTTTTAGTTTAAATTTAACGAGATTTTTATTATCTTTTTTCTGCTAAAATGTGATGAAAGTTAAAAGAATATTATTTAACGCACTATCATCTAAAACGTTGGTGACTATAGGGGACCGTGAACTTTTATGCTATAAAAATTGAATTTTCTAGAAACAGCTGTTTTTGGGCTCTGAATCGGCATTTTCTATTAAAGCCGCTTATTGACTTTACATTTTTTTTTTTTTTTGTTTCTTTTGATTTGAATTTATCTTTGACCAATCGACAGTATGCTATCTGGATTCTATTCCTTTTTCTGATATCTTCTGTGCTTTGTTTTAACGCAGATGCACATTTGTTTACTACACTGACGCAGCCAAGATTTCCTCTTGGGAGGGGGGGAGTAGTCATAGAAATTCTTACTTGCATACATGTCTACATCTCTTTTTTAGTCTATTTTTAAGATATTAAATAAAGCTCGATCAATGCATTGGCACCAATGGTAGGAAAAATTATCCATCAGCATCGTCGGCCGTTGCTTACCTGACAAAATATCGGCCCATTGGCCTCTGGAAACATCTAAATGCCAATGTATCGCCGTTAAGGATGTCGGAATTTGTCGAATTTCTGATCGCTACCGAAATGTTCACAGTACACAGGCACATATCAAACGATCGCTTCGTTCATCGAAATAATCGCCATATAAATTCAAATATTACTCTGCAAAAAATAAACTGTTGTTTTTACAGTATAATACTGGCGGCCCAGATTCTAGCGTAAAAGTTTTAAATGCGCAGTAACAAACTAAAATTGCTAATTTTACAGTTTTAAACTGAAACCTATGCCTAATGGGGTTTAAGGACTTATTTTCAAAATTAAAGCTATTAAAAATGCACAGTTTATTACTGCGCATTTTGCAGTTCAATAAATTTAGAGTTAACTGAATCTTGTGATAAAATATTTTACCGTAATAAAGGCCACATGAAAATTAAGTGACTTTAAATTTCAGTGCGCACACACGGACGCGAAGTTTGTTTTATAATTCTTCAGTTTTGAATCTGCAGTCTCTACAAGACTAGTCTTTTTTTACTCCATTATATTTTTGCATAAAAAAAAATCAATTATATTTTAACAAGTTCAACAAATTTATATTCCACTGAATCTTGTGAGAATAATAGAGCAATATGAAACTTTATCACAAAAAGTTAAAATTGATTAAATTTAAAAAAGAAATGCTGGATGATAACGCATTATTTTTTTGAAAAATCCTACCTTTTTTTAAAAAGTAGTACAATAAATTTAAAGTCAACCGAATCTTGTGAGACTATACTTCATCATAATAAAGCCCATGTAACTAAAAAAAAAATATTTGTTTTGTTAATGGAACTTTTTTTGCCGAAACAACTAACAGCATATTTGCCGTATATTACATTATTATGGCAAATGAGACTCAGTTTTTAACGATAAGAGGAAAATCATAATACAAATAACTTTGACAAGAGCTATTTTACATACCTGTCGAAACACTAAACGGTTAAACGTCTACACCATACAGCACAAAAGATCAACAAAAGAGTATGTAGTTTTCAAAAAAATACACTAACACTAACACACTCTTTTGCTGCCAGTTTTGTAAACGATGTTTCCATCCACTGCTAAAAAAAATCCTAAAAATAACAGAGAAAGTACTGGCAGCTGAGTTGCCAATCCGTTTCGTTATTTCCGTGATTTATATTTTCGTGATTTTACAGAAACTCAGTTTCTTATTTTTTCGTTTCTTATTTTTTCGCTTCTTTTTTTTTCTTTTCGTTTCTCAATTTTCCATTTTTAAATTTTCCATTGCTTGATTTTCCATTGCGCTATTTTACTTTTCTTACATTCCCATTTTTAACCGACTTCGAAAAAGGAGGAGGTTCTCAATTCAAAGCGTATACTTTTTTTTTTTTGTTTGTTCGCACATAACATCTGATTTACTGAACCGATTTGGACGAATTTTTTTTTAATCGATAGGAGATGATGCAACTTAGGTACCATGTATTCATATGACGATATTTGTTCACTAGAAAAAAAGTTATGATTGAAAAACTAACATTTCATGTCATTTAAAACAATATGTGCTATCGTAAATCCTTACTTCAATGAGCGACCCGATGGTCAAGTGGTTATGCGCATCAGGTTGAAGTTCCTGATAGAATGAGATCGAGTCCAGGTCTGCAAGGATTTTTTCGAACAACTGCATGATTTTTTTAAAAATGATTTTAATGATTGTAATGTCTTTATGCAGATACATCTCCCCATGGAGATCTACCCCATATTTTTTTATAGTACAAAATGACAGTTTTGGTCGGATCTTTGTTAAAATTGGCAATGGGGTCCTTCGATGCTGTATAATTTTCTTATGGACATTTGCGCCATTTTTGGGGGCTTTGACTCGATTGTGGCAATAAATGGTTTTTGATTTGCGGCACTTATATTATTTTTTCAAAAATTATATACACAATCCATTATATTATGTTAATTTTTGTACCTTTATAAAATTCTGTATTTTATACCTTGCATTTACGTCAAATTCAAAGTAAAATTAAAAATAAAAAATTCTGAAGATGATAAATATATGTTAAATATTATAGTAACTATTTTTTGTGATTTTCATATTGGGTTGTGACCAAAAAACATCATTACAAACAAATAAAACGTATCAAACACCATGAGTGTTGAGTTATTAGGCAAAATCTGCTGTGTAATGTTTTTTTGCACTGCGAGGGGGGGGGGGTATGGACGACCATTAAAGTGACACAAATTTTTAAAAAATAAGATTTTGATTTGTGGTGTTTGAAAAAAGCTAAAGAGTCCACTTTAGTTGAAAATTATTTTCCATGAAATGCAAAAACTTGCACCAATTTTCCAAGTCTTTCTCTAACCTCTTCCCCCACAATTCAAATTACTTACTTTTACTTTCTATTTTTAACCGACTTCAAAAAAGGAAAAGGTTCTCAATTCAAAGCGTATGTTTTTTTTTTTCGCACATAACATCTGATCTACTGAACCGATTTGGACGATTTTTTTTTTAAATCGATAGGAGATGGTTAACTTAGTTACCATGTATTCATATCGATATTTGTTCACTAGAAGAAAAGTTATGATCGGAAAACTAAAATTTCATGTTATTTAAAACAATATGTGCTATCGTAAATCCTTACTTCAATCAGCGACCCGATGGTCAAGTGGTTAAACGCGTCGGGTTGAAGTTCCTGATGGAATGAGATCGAGTCCAGGTCTGCAAGTTTTTTGAGCAGCTGCATGGTTTTTTAACTATATTTTGATTATTTTAAGTGCATTTACACTAAAAAGAATGAAATAAAATATTTTTGGAAAAAAAATAGAACCGACTTCAGTTGGAAATTGCTCTAAAAAGTAAAAAATAATTTTTTTCTTTGAACACCATCGAAACTACTTTTAAACATAAGTTTTGAAGTCGGCGCAAAAACAATGTATAGAATCATAAGCAACTACAATTCAACTATAAATATAAATTTTAATGGATTCATTTCATTGATTACCAGACATTCGTGTAATGGTACAAATATTCTGCTTTTAAATTTCAATGATTTCTCTGAAAAATTTTTGGCAAAATATGGTTAAATATCATTTTACCTATCGTTTTTGCGCCGACTTCAAAACTTATGTTTAAAAGTAGTTTCGATGGTGTTCAAAGAAAAAAATTATTTTTTACTTTTTAGAGCAATTTCCAACTGAAGTCGGTTCTATTTTTTTTCCAAAAATATTTTATTACTCAAATTTCACTCCCGTCTTTCTATTGGCAAAGACCTTCCTTGTCCTTTTTATGTTATTTCAGTATTCAATTTTCTGGGAATGGTATAGAAGATATAATAAAACATTAAGGTCATTCCACGGAGGTACTGTTTGCCATTTAGTATTTTGTGGAGAAGCGGACTGATGACGAACTGATGTGTTACAATGATTTTGCACTCAACTGAAGATTTGAGTATTTTGTGGAGAAGCGGACTGATGACGAACTGATGTGTTACAATGATTTTGCACTCAACTGAAGATTTGTTAGAAACTACATATTTGCGGAGTACAACAGCAGCTTGTGTTCAGTTTGTTTTTTATGACATCGGGTTTCCACGGTTTGAATTAAATTTCCGTGGTTTCTCTAGTGCCATAAAAAGCGGACTGAAAATTCTACTCAACCAGCAAGGAATCTGGAAATCATTGGCCAATCAACATGGTTTGTTACCGTCTGGATGTTGGATTGCGAAATGCAAAATGCTCGACTCATTCCTGCAGTTTTTTAGAAGCTAGGTTTTAGAGAGATTTTACAAAATGTAGAATTAGAAAAAAGTAAACATCGCCTATAACTTGGATTTGGAAAAATAAGTTTTGGACATCATGTGGATTGATCTGAATTTGAAGTACGTTAAACCAATGTATACGGTTTTGCTCGAACTACTAAATTCGTGAACTGAGTGAAAGTGCGACTTATCACACATTACCGGATTTTTTTTAGTTTAAATTTAACGAGATTTTTATTATCTTTTTTCTGCTAAAATGTGATGAAAGTTAAAAGAATATTATTTAACGCACTATCATCTAAAACGTTGGTGACTATAGGGGACCGTGAACTTTTATGCTATAAAAATTGAATTTTCTAGAAACAGCTGCTTTTGGGCTCTGAATCGGCATTTTCTATTAAAGCCGCTTATTGACTTTCCATTTTTTTTTTTTTTTTTGTTTCTTTCGATTTGAATTTATCTTTGACCAATCGACAGTATGCTATCTGGATTCTATTCCTTTTTCTGATATCTTCCGTGCTTTGTTTTAACGCAGATGCACATTTGTTCACTACACTGACGCAGCCAGGATTTCCTCTGGGGGGTGGGAATAGTCATAGAAATTCTTACTTGCATACATGTCTACATCTCTTTTTTAGTCTATTTTTAAGATATTAAATAAAGCTCGATCAATGCATTGGCACCAATGGTAGGAAAAATTATCCATCAGCATCGTCGGCCGTTGCTTACCTGACAAAATATCGGCCCATTGGCCTCTGGAAACATCTAAATGCCAATGTATCGCCGTTAAGGATGTAGGAATTTGTCGAATTTCTGATCGCTACCGAAATGTTCACAGTACACACGCACATATCAAACGATCGCTTCGTTCATCGAAATAATCGCCATATAAATTCAAATATTACTCTGCAAAAAATAAACTGTTGTTTTTACAGTATAATACTGGCGGCCCAGATTCTAGCGTAAAAGTTTTAAATGCGCAGTAACAATCTAAAATTGCTAATTTTACAGTTTTAAACTGAAACCTATGCCTAATGGGGTTTAAGGACTTACTTTCAAAATTAAAGCTATTAAAAATGCACAGTTTATTACTGTGCATTTTGCAGTTCAATAAATTTAGAATTAACTGAATCTTGTGATAAAGTATTTTACCGTAATAAAGGCCACATGAAAATTAAGTTAAAATTTCTTAAATTTAATAAATAAATGTTACGTTACATAAAATTAGTGACTTTAAACTTCAGTGCGCACACACGGACGCGAAGTTTGTTTTATAATTCTTCAGTTTTGAATCTGCAGTCTCTACAAGACTAGTCTTTTTTTACTCCATTATATTTTTGCATAAAAAAAATCTATTATATTTTAACAAGTTCAACAAATTTATATTCCACTGAATCTTGTGAGAATAATAAAGTAATATGAAACTTTATGACAAAAAGTTAAAATTGATTAAATTTAAAAAAGAAATGCTGGATGATAACGCATTATTTTTTGAAAAATCCTACCTTTTTTTAAAAAGTAGTACAATAAATTTAAAGTTAACCGAATCTTGTGAGACTATACTTCATCATAATAAAGCCCATGTAACTAAAAAAAAAAATATTTGTTTTGTTAATGGAACTTTTTTTGCCGAAAGAACTAACAGCATATTTGGCGTATATTACATTATTATGGCAAATGAGACTCATTTTATAACGTTAAAAGAACGTAAGAAAATCATAATACAAATAACTTTGACAAGAGCTATTTTACATACCTGTCGCAGCACTAAACGGTTAAACGTCTACACCATACAGCACAAAAGATCAACAAAAGAGTATGTAGTTTTCAAAAAAATACACTAACACTAACACACTCTTTTGCTGCCAGTTTTGTAAACGATGTTTCCATCCACTGCTAAAAAAAAATCCTAAAAATAACAGAGAAAGTACTGGCAGCTGAGTTGCCAATCCGTTTCGTTATTTCCGTGATTTATATTTTCGTGATTTTACAGAAACTCAGTTTCTTATTTTTTCGTTTCTTATTTTTTCGCTTCTTTTTTTTTCTTTTCGTTTCTCAATTTTCCATTTTTAAATTTTCCATTGCTTGATTTTCCATTGCGCTATTTTACTTTTCTTACATTCCCATTTTTACTCAAATTTCACTCCCGTCTTTCTATTGGCAAAGACCTTCCTTGTCCTTTTTATGTTATTTCAGTATTCAATTTTCTGGGAATGGTATAGAAGATATAATTAAACATTAAGGTCATTTCACGGAGGTACTGTTTGCCATTTAGTATTTTGTGGAGAAGCGGACTGATGACGAACTGATGTGTTACAATGATTTTGAATTCAACTGAAGATTTGTTAGAAACTACATATTTGCAGAGTACAACAGCAGCTTGTGTTCAGTTTGTTTTTTATGACATCGGGTTTCCACGGTTTGAATTAAATTTCCGTGGTTTCTCTAGTGCCATAAAAAGCGGACTGAAAATTCTACTCAACCAGCACGGAATCTGGAAATCATTGGCCAATCAACATGGTTTGTTACCGTCTGGATGTTGGATTGCGAAATGCAAAATGCTCGACTCATTCCTGCAGTTTTTTAGAAGCTAGGTTTTAGAGAGATTTTACAAAATGTAGAATTAGAAAAAAGTAAACATCGCCTATAACTTGGATTTGGAAAAATAAGTTTTGGACATCATGTGGATTGATCTGAATTTAAAGTACGTTAAACCAATGTATACGGTTTTGCTCGAACTACTAAATTCGTGAACTGAGTGAAAGTGCGACTTATCGCACATTACCGGATTTTTTTTAGTTTAAATTTAACGAGATTTTTATTATCTTTTTTCTGCTAAAATGTGATGAAAGTTAAAAGAATATTATTTAACGCACTATCGTCTAAAACGTTGGTGCACTGTTAGAAATTTCATCGTGAAAAAACGGTGAAGTGACCGGCAGCAGACCGGCCGTCTGATTAACCGTAGAAACAACGGTTAGGTATGTTAAGTCTCCTTTACGGTTTTGAAACCATTTCATACTAGAACGGTTGAAACACCGTCAATGAGAAATTTGACGGTTTTGTAACCATTTACGACTATTTTGGTTTAATAACAGTAAATCGGAAATTCTACGGCTTAGTAACCGTTTACAACTATTTTGGTTAAATAACCGTAAATGGCAAATTTTATTACTTTGTAACCTTTTACAGCAAAAATGGCTTAAAAACCGTAAATGGGAAATTTTAGAGTTTTGTAACCGTTTACAACTATTATGGTTTAAAAACCATACATAGGAAATATTTTGGTTTGAGAACCGTTTGTGATTAGTACGGCCAACAAATTGTAAATACGAAATGGTATGAGTTTGTCGCCACACGAGAAATAAATCAAAAATCCATGAATGCTCAGAAAACCCTCATTGAGGGTACTCGAGAACTTACCACAAAAAGTAGACCCCCTCCTGTCTCATTGCACTAAATTAATAAATTTTTAATGACACCATCATGTGAATATAAGCTTAATCAATCATCATGGTTGGACTTGCCGAGGTGGCACTACGTTGCAGTACCTAATTCTTTAGTTTTTTTTAATGCTTTCCAACATTGTCCCAGCATATCTTTAACAATAATAGAGAAAAATTAAAATGTAAGAAAGTATTAAGTTATTGGAGGGCTCAAAATAAACCTTAACCAAGTCCATAAAAAGCTTCTTTGTGCTGCACAGATTTAAAATTAATAATGAAGTTGCCTCCCAACACTTTTAAAATTAAGAAAAAAAAAATCTGAACTACAGTTTAATTATTGCATTCAAGTTTTATACAGTTAGAGCATGCTATTAAATTTGGCAAATAATGAGATACAGGTCCTTAGGAATAGGCAATTTTTCAGTGTTTCTTTTAATAAAGCAGAAGTATGTTTCATTCATTCATATTTTTACTTTTGATTGTTTATTCCTTTAGTTGTATTGGGATTGCTTATTACTCCTCCAATAACTGACTTGTCCTTAAATCTGTATTTGATTATTATAATTAACATATGACTCATTTTTTCCTTTGAAAGTCATAATGAAAACCTTTTACTAGTATACTATTCAAAAACCTGAACTATTAGAATTCAACAGGAATTGAATAAATTTTGCAGCAGATGTAGTATTCATTTCACTTTTCTTCCCCGTCGAGTAAATAATCTACACGTACATCAAAGAGCACTCATACTTTGTTACAGAGTGCAATTAAACATACTTAAAAACACAAATGATACTGAAACTTAATGTGGATATCTCATTTATTTAAGATTTGACACAACAGAAAACAATATTTACAAATTTTAAACACAAAGTCTGTAGAAAGTTTTTTCATCTAGTGTTATGACAAAAACCAGAAAAAGTGGCAAAAAGTCATTGTGCGGAAAAGTTTTTAGCATACTTTTAACCGTTTGAACTGTACAATGATATATAGTTAAAAATATTACAATGATTTGTTAGCGCATGTCATTGACTCGACTGTCAAATAGGTTGATTTTTTTAAGGAAATTAAAATTTTTATGTGAACTCATTATGATGAACTTTTTTTCCAATTCTTCTTTCGGCCTTTGACCCAAGTTTATCCCCACAAAGCACCTGAAACAGAAGTTGAAATCAAAACACAAACTTAATAAACAGTATTTTAGAATTGTAAAATCAGCCAATATAACAGCAAAATCACTTTTTATTTATAAATGTTGAAATACACTTTGCTGTTTCTCATAATACAATTTTACTTTTTGCACTAAATAATTCTAGTAGAAATGTTCAGAAATGTAGTTGCGTGATTGGCAACATTAAAGGGCTCTTCACTCCAGATTCTTTCTTTTACTTCTTTCTCTTCCTATAAGCCAGTTTTTAAAGTCACTTCTTCATTCACACATTGAAGTGTGTGTAATTGAGAAAAAACTAAGTGGTTATCTGTGCTACAGCAAAACAATTTAACAATACAGTAAACTACCTAAATTAGTTCTTTTTAAAGGAAGAAAATAAAACCCCCACACAACAGTTTGAGTATCAAGAGCTAGGTTGCTAATTACTTCCGAAGTAACTCCGGAAAACGCTAATGAATTGGTAACTCCATGAAATAAATAGCTCTTATACTTCTGAAACACATTCTTCAGTTGACGAGATCTACATATGTTACATAATAGAAATGTAGTTGGGACTGTTACCAATTTCCTCATTGGGCGAGTGGATTTTTATTGTAATATAGGATAACGGCACCAATCAGACATTAGGGTGACTCAAAACAAAAAGTGAAGATTTATATTTTTTGTGCATACCCTCTTATTTTTTTCCCTTTATGTCAAAACACTTGTAAAAAAAAGTTTCATGCATTTTGAACAATGGCAACCCGTACCAACTTAAGTCTAAAAGTGTAAAACAGCTATTGAGTATTAGGCTGAATCGATATTTTTTTTTTTTGGAAATTCAAAATTTCAAGTTGATAAAAAGTTACCCCTATAGCCCTCCCAAATGTACTGCAAAAACATTTATAAAAATTTTAAAATATTTAGGTATCCCACACAAGGTCTAAATTTTCTCATTTTCATCAAAAAATCTATTTTTTTCTTTAAATTTTTTTTGCAAAAAAAAAAAGTAAAAATAAATTTCTAACATATTAAGTTGAAAATTATTTGCGACAAGGCAGGTAATTAATGTTATACAAAAGCTTTTGCTCTCATGCAATATGCAAGTCTCCCAAATAGTGCCAGAAACAGTGTTGCCAACTTAGCCCTTTAGAGGCTAGATGTAACCCTTTTACAGCTCATTCAGCCCCTAGCCCCAAATCTAGCCCTCAATATGTCTCAAAAACGCATATCACATAATCGGTTCAGCCCCTTGCTGTTGAAATTAACAAAATCTAGCCCTGGCCTCCTTTTTTAAACATGATTTAGAGCCCCATTCATTTTAACGAGTTGGCAACACTGGCCAGAAATATGAATTTTTACAAGATTAACTCATGTTTTAATTTTAACTATGCTGTTGTTTTGTTATCTAATTGCATTATCATTAATAACAAATAAGTAAATAAGAAAAAAAGATTATTTTTGTTCAGAAAGGGATGCTAATTGCTTACACTACTACTTTTACACTGAAAATGGTTCCTTAAACTCTCGATCAAGTACTAACATATTTTGTTTTGTATCGGTTTTAAATTTTCATTATCAGATTTCAAATTTCAGTAAAGTTTCTCAAAACCTCCTTATCTCGAATTTTTTTCCGTCCAGTGAAATTAGAGAGAAACAAGTTTGACTGTACTAACTAGTTATATGTTCTTGGGAATTTTAAGAGCTTTATCTTAAGATTTATGAAAAATCCCAATGGCGAACTTGATGAGTGGCAAACAATATGTAGAAGTAATAATAGTCACTGCAGAAAAAAAGTGTATTGACTTCAGATAAAAAAATGCCTTGTTTAACCACAAAATCAGCCTGTACAATATTATTCAATAATTTATTCACTTCAAATAAAATCTATTTTTGCAATTAGATTGATAATAGCAAAAAGAGATTATTGCTACATCATTTTAAATTTTTGCTTAAATTTTTATTTCTTTATCTCGTTCTTAAATGAAGCTTGACTAAAAACTTGAAGGTTTCTTATTTTCATATTGGAACAGAATGAAACAAACTAGAGAAATACAAGGAAAATAATAAAATATAAATAGTACCTGAGGAAAAATTCTAAAGTGCAGGCAAATTCTGACACAGCAAACAAAGAAGCAACCACGGCTGTGACGTCTTTGATGGATGAGTTGACAGGGATGCCATCAATAGTCAGCATGAACTCCTCACATTCTAAGTGGAAGTCCCTTTTTTGAAAAAATACATATATTAAATACACAAAGATAAAAAGATGTAGGCATTTTTAATATTTTTAAAACTCTTTCAACTTTTATAAAACTCCAAAATTTTGAAGATGAACGAACAAAAATAGGCATAAAGAACAATTTAACGATCAGAAAAAACGTCCGACAAAATTTTCATTAGCTTTACAATTATTCATTAACAGTCATCATGGTCATGGGGGGAAGGGGGTTGCATGCTCGTGTAATCTTTTCAAACCAATAATAACTAAAAATAACCACAAATTGATTACATACCTTTTCCAACAAGACACTGATGCTTGGGCAAGTGAGGGGATGGACACCGTGAGGATTGAAGACCTGTAAGAAAATTACTAAGTAAAAAAACTTGACTACATACATATTCAGTCCAACTATTTTGACAAATAGGTGATTCAGTTTAAAAAATGTTTTATACTTAAAATCATCAATAATGATCAAGAGTAGAAATAGGAATGAATATAGTTGACCAGCTATAGCCACGGGCGTCGTTGGCGGGGGGGACGAGGGGGACATGTCCCCCCCAATATTTTGAACTCATCAGAAGTCCCCCTCAATATTTTAAAATAATAACTTTGGAAAAAAAAATCGGGACTTTCATTTCTGAATCAAATTAAATTAGAACTCCGATCTGAACTAAAATAACAAAAACTTCCGTATTTATTGGAAAGACCGTCATGAGTTACTTTCCCATGCAGCTATCTCATGCTTTTTGTGCTTTTAGCAACCTTATTGGAGCAATCATTTTTCTCCTGCAAAACCCATCACTACCATTAGCAGATTACCGAATAGGCGCTTGAGGTGCGAGTCTGGGGCCTCAGTCGCAGCGTCACATTCTCAAAACCAAAATTTTTTTTAATTTAAGGAGTTACCAAGGAAAGTCATGAGTTTGAGTGAGAAATGCTCAAAACCCATGGAAACTAAGTTACCTAAATATTATAGGCTCGGGCTGAAGTCGATAGGACGACTGCTCCCAATAGGGCCCTGCATCCAAGCAGTACCCGAATTACTAATTTTTAGGGCCCAAGACCCACAGTAATTTGGAGGCCCCCTAAAGATTCAATGGCAAAATGCGGTGGCTGATTTACAGGTTTGGGGGCTTCTGTCAAAATGCATTTTTGAAGACCCCTTCATATATCTCAGCACCATATAAATCATTTATCATGTACATATTTGAATCCCCTCCGGGGCTTCTATGCAAGAATCAATAAATCTATGCAAGAATCAATCTAGCTGCAAGAATCAATAAAAATTCTCGTTCAAGAAATTTTTTTTCCAATTAGTAAATCGTTATTTTTTAAAATAATGTTTCTTTAAAATATACACGTGTGCTATTTCCCATAGCTCTTATGGTGTGATATGCCTTTAGAAAAAATTGAGGCCCCTTAGAAATATGGAGCCCCAGGAATAGGTCTGGGGCCCAACTTATTAAGATGGAGGAATTTTTCTTGGGGTGATCCCATCTTTAGTTCTTTTAAAGGAAAGGTAATTACGGGAATAAAAATACATATTTAGTATATTTTAAATTACATACATACGATTAATAGTTTGTGCAGAAAAAAAAATCAACATAAGTTTTTAATCTGTGCCTGCTAGAGATGATTCGGGCTCAGCCCGGACTCTGTAAGTTCAAACAGCTTTCGAGCTGGGGCTTATAGTTAGCTATTCGTTCTTCAGTTTCACAAATGCAACGTTAACGAGCAAAAATATTTATGTCCGGATTGCTTTGTTGGGGAAGAGTTTGAGAAATGGCATATATCACTTCATCTATCACACATCGTTTCCGAGGCCCTCACACCTGGAGGCAATTAAATGGTCAGTAGAAATGGAGGCAAATGAAATAACCCCCGTGGTGCTTGAAAGGCCATTAAGAGGCAAAAGGCATAAAACGTCTTCCTTCTGATGAGTGGTTGAAAGGTTGAAGGTTGACAAAATTGCTACGATTCTGGAAGGAGTATTGTAAATAGTCATGAGAAAGATCCTACGTTGGATAATAGATACTACTGGTAAACGTTAGAATTCGAGATTGGCTGCATCGGTTCTCACATCACAGGGGTCCGAACTTTTAAGGGGATGCGCCATAGTGTCACCGCAACTTGCGTTATCTTACGGGGGGATCTTGTAAAACCGTGTGACAATTGACAATTCAAGCTTGCTGGTGGTCACCAGGAATGAGAGATCAGTATTGGATGGGCACTGTTTTTTTTTTTTTTTTCTCTTTTTAGTCATTTTCCAATTGGCCTCAAGAGAGTGCCTTCAACAGCTGTTGCCTTCTTTAATAACACGCGCATATTTTCGTGATGATTGCAGCTCAGCTACCAACGTACAATTTGCTTAAAATATCAAAGGGAAATTAGTATAAAAATATTAAAATGCTTGAAAACTATAAAAAATCTTGTACGTTTTGTAACAAACGAAAAGCGCAAGAAACAAAGAATAAAAAACGAAGGAAGTAAAAACCTTATGTCCAGTGTCCACCCTGCTGAGAAAACTGAACCTTATGTCTTAGCTGTCCAAAATTGTGGACCTTATGTCTGTCGGACCTTATGACCCATGGATCTTATCTGGACGTTCTTAAGTCTGCCGGATCTTCTGTCCATTGTACCTTTTGAATTTGAGCCTTGGACTTGGGCCCTTAGTTTTGGACGTTTTATCCGCGTCCCGTGAAAAACAGGCAAAAGCAATGAAAAGTTTTTTTATATCAACTACTAATGCTCTATCAAGCTGGGAAGGAAACGAGCTACAATCAAAGCAGGTGAGGAAAAAAAATTACATATTTCGCTATCTTGTTTTGCAATTTACGAATTATCTTAACGTTATTAATTTCAGTCGTCAGTGGAGATATAAGTTTCTCAAAACTGAAAATAATAAAAAATCATATCATGTCTAAAATATTACAGGAAAGACTATGCAGTCTAGCCCCTTTGTCTATTAAAAAAGACATCTTGTCCAATATCGATACGGACATCATTTTGAAAGATTTTGCAGAAATTAAAGCAAGAAGAGTGGTTTTATAAACACATTTTATATGACTTTTTATTTTACTATGATGTTACACGAGAGGGTGTTTTAAGAATAATATTTCACTCTAATTAATTATTTTTATATTATTAGTTTTATAATCTCCTGCTATTTTTATTTTTTTAAATCACTGCTTTTAATTTTAAAATTATTATAACAATGCAAATAAATATTCCAGTTCATTTGAAAAAAAATTACTTTTGTCTTAGTCTTGGTCAATCATATGTGTTTGGAAAAAAAACGGGGATTGGGGGGGGGGCAGCCAAATAATTCTCTGCTTGTGCGAAATTTTTGCGTCGGGCCGGCCCTGCTTGATATTAAATCTCGTTTTAGCTATTTTTCGAAAGAAATATAATGTCCGCACCTTGCATCTTTCATGTTTGATTTTGACTTATTTTGAGAATCTATTCACAGCAGAAGTAACTACTTTAATATTTATCGCCAAGAAACGTTGTGTGTCACTGCTTTTGAGTCTGTGCATAGAATTAAAATAATAATGCTATTATTACTACCACTAACTACTACTATTATTAATAATGATAATAAACTCGTAAAATTTAATTTTATGTAATGAACTTATGGTCACATTATTTTGAAAAATATTCGCATGTTTAATTTGAAATTTGCTTCATATATTTTTGAGAGTAAAATGAACACTTGTTTAAGTTATATTTTACGTTGAAATTTTACATTTTTTTATCTGGAATTTAAAGAAAATTAATATGCATTTAGCGTTAAAATTTTAAAAAAACTTTTCATAATACGCGGTTTTTGAAGAAAAAAAATATATTTACTCATTCCTTACATTATTTTTGCATGATACTAAGACTGTTATACACTGAAGTGACAAAAGTCATGGGATACCTCTTAATATCGTGTCGGCCCTCCTTTTGCCCGGCGAAGTGCAACAACTCGACGTGGCATGGACTCAACAAGTCGTTGGAAGTCTTCTGCAGGAATATTGAGCCATGCTGTCTCGATAGACGTCCATAATTGTGAAAGCGTTGATGGGGCAGGATTTTGGGCACGAACAGACCTCTCGATGGTGTCCCATAAATGCTCAATGGGATTCATGTCGGGCGATCTAGGTGGCCAAATCATTCGTTGGAATTGTCCAGAATTTTCTTCAAACCAATTGCGAACAGTTGTGGCCCGGTGACATGGCGCATTGTCATCCATAAAAATCCCATCGTTGTTTGGGTACATGAAGTCCATGAATGGCTGCAAGTGATCTCCAAGTAGCTGCACATAAGCATTTCCAGTCAATGTTCGGTCCAGTCGCACTAGAGGACCAAGTCCATGCCATGAAAAAACAGCCCACACCATTACAGAGCCACCACCAGCTTGAACAGTGCCTTGCTGACAGTTTGGGTCCATGGCTTCGTGGGGTCTGCGCCACACTCGAACCCTACCATCGGCTCTTACCAGCTGAAATCGTGACTCATCGGACCAGGCCACGGTTTTCCATTCATCTAGGGACCAACCGATATGCTCACGTGCCCACGAGAGTCGCTGCAAGCGATGTCGTTCTGTCAGTAAAGGCACTCGAGTCGGTCTTCTGCTGGAATAGCCCAAGAAATCCAAATTTCTCCGCACAGTTCTAGCAGACACGTCCATTGTACGTCCCACATTGATTTCTACGGTGATTTGACGCAGTGTTGCTTGTCTGTTAGAATTTACGACTCTTTGCAGACGTCGCCGGTCTCGATCTTTAAGTGCAGGCGGTCGACCACTGCGCTGTCCATGGTGGGATGTTATGCCTGAAATTTCATACTCTCGGCACACTCTTGACACAGTGGA
Source organism: Uloborus plumipes (assembly GCA_038373865.1). Taxonomy (NCBI): domain Eukaryota; kingdom Metazoa; phylum Arthropoda; class Arachnida; order Araneae; family Uloboridae; genus Uloborus; species Uloborus plumipes. The sequence goes on from JAXGGA010001970.1 coordinate 127,121, forward strand.
TCTGGGAATGTTGAATTCTCTAACGATTTCCGAAATGGCATGACCCATGCGTCTAGCTCCAACTAACATTCCGCGTTCAAAGTCTGTTAATTCACGTCGTGCGGTCATCATCACGTTAAAACCTCTTCACATGAATAACTTGAACAGAAATGAAAGCTCTGTAAAAGCACTGCGCATTTATACCTGTTCTATGCGATGCTACTGCCATCTGAAAATTTGCATATTGCTATCCCATGACTTTTGTCACTTCAGTGTATATTGAATAATGATCGAATTGTAATTGCAGTATTGAATTGGGTGCTAAGTTCTAAAAGTAAAGTAAAAATATTTACTTGACTTTTTTTTTTTTTTTTTTGAGATGCTAATTTTTTGATCGAAGTAATATAAATTTTTAAACAACTTAAGTAACACACAACAAGAGAAAATTACCTGTATTTTCGTGTTAGCTTACTAATTTTTCTTACTTTTGTAGTTACTAATTGATATACATTTTTATGACATTGGAGTTGAAAAGCAAACGTTCAATAATAGTAATGTTGATAAACGAGATATTTTTATTCAAAATTAGAATTATATTTTCAAATAACTAAGAAATAGTTTACGTGGAAACTATTTTGTTTTAACTTTTCAGTGATGAAATAATAGGGCTGGCTTAATTGAGTATTATTTTGACAACTAAATTATTTTTTAAAAGTTGAAGCTGACAAAATATTTTATCACTGCATTTCCATTAAAATCTTTAAAAAGAACTGAATTATCATTAAGAGCAAGAATCTGAGAAACTGTCACGCCTAGTATTATGAGGTGATTCATGACCTCTCAGATTTTCTCCCAAAAATTACCAAATGTTTATTATCTTATTGAAAGACCAAATCCAGAATGTTTTGCTCTAAAGTTGAGTTGTTTAGTTTTTATGGATCCTTAAAGTTGAAGGTGCGGCATCAAAAATTAAGCGGATTTTCAAGACATGGAAATTGCTGTGAGCCAAAACTCTTACCAGGAACTGTTAAACTGCAATTTTCTTTTTGTATATGGAATATAGAAGGTTGAAACTTTACAAAATGAATGTTACATTTGTGGTAAGTTGTTGCCGTAAGGTCAGTGGATGCCCTCAAAACAGGGCATTTTTGACATTTTTTAGCGTTTTTGAGGTCCAAAAACAGCTTGTACATTTAAGTTGGCACGGCAAAAATAGTGTCGTTTGAAAGACCAGTGTAAGCACTTTAAAATAATGTATAAATAACCGAGGAAAGTTCAACGTGCTTTTAGTTGCGTAAGGCCGAAATATGAAAAATGTCATATTTTACCGATATTCAAACGGTCATAACTTCCTCTGCCAACAACATATTGAAATATTTTTTTTTGCCAATGTCATGCTCTATTCTTTGTCTTAACAGAACAGTTGAGTCCTTTGAGGCGAAATGTGAAAAAAAATTTTTTCAAAAAATGCACAGAAAAAAATAATTTTTTGTAAAAAAATTTTTCACATTTCGCCTCAAAGAACTCAACTGTTCTGTTAAGACAAAGAATAGAGTATGACATTGGCGAAAAAAATATTCCAATATGTTGTTGGCAGAGGAAGTTATGACCGTTTGAATATCGGTAAAATATGACATTTTTCATATTTCGGCCTTACGCAACTAAAAGCACGTTGAACTTTCCTCGGTTATTTATACATTATTTTAAAGTGCTTACACTGGTCTTTCAAACGACACTACTTTTGCCGTGCCAACTGAAATGTACAAGCTGTTTTTGGACATCAAAAACGTTAAAAACGCCTTGTTTTGAGGGCCTTCACTGACCTTACGGCGACAACTTACCACAAATTTAACATTCATTTTGTAAAGTTTCAACCTTCTATATTCCATATACAAAATGAAAATTGGAGTTAAACAGTTCCTGGTAAGAGTTTTGGCTCACAGCAATTTCCATGTCTTGAAAATCCGCTTAGTTTTTGATGCCGCACCTTCAACTTTAGGGATCCACAAAAACCAAACAACTCAACTTTAGAGCAAAACATTCTGGATTTAGTCTTTCAATAAGATAATAAACATTTGGTAATTTTTTGGAAAAAATCTGAGAGGTCATGAATCACAGGCGTGACACTCTCTCAGATTCTTGCTATTAAAGAAAGCAAGTTATTTATCTTCCACACAAATTATTTTAAATTGAAATTTTCAAACCTAATTTTTTGCTTATTTCAAAATGGAACTTTCAAAATTAGGTGAAAGCATCGTTCTCAGCATAGGCACAGTTGAAGCAAAAACAAATGCGTGCATGGAGGAGAGAAAGGGTAAGAAGCAATAATTAAAAAAAAAAAAAATCAAAAGGAAAAAAAAAAATAATATTAGAAACATTTTTCACATATTGTTGAAGATCAAATGACAGATGAATAGTTATAAAGGGAGTTTTTCCCTTTTCGAATATTTTTCGAAATTCGAAATTTGAATCGAACATTTGTCCTTTTAAAGTTACCAAAGATGACCCTTCAATTTTAAAAAAGGTCCGGGGTGGGCCCTAAATCTCCCCTTCCCTAACACCAACGCAGATCGTCTAAAACTGCGTTTTTACAATTACAATTTCAAAAAAAGTTTCGGGGTAGAACCCCCGCACCTCCGTTTTCCTAAAACAATCAGATATGATCTATAATTGTGTTTTTAAAATTTCAATTTCGAAAAATGTCCAGAGAAGCGCCTCCGAACCTCTTCAATTACTACCATTGTCAAAAATTGTTTAGAATGCATTTTTAAGACTGCAATTTAAATAATTTTCCAAAAAGAGGGAGCTCGAATATCTAATCTGCGTACTATCAACAAAGATAGTCTAAAATTGCGTTTCTAGCAATACAATTTCGAAAAAAATCCACGATCCCCCCCTTTCCATAGCACAATTTGCGATAATAATTAAGTTTTTAAAGTTTCGATATCGAAAAATGGACGGAAGAGCGCACTCAAACCTCTTCTCCCATAACATTACCAAAAATCGTCTAAAATGCATTTTTAAATGCACAAATTCGGAAAATATTCCGGGGGAGGTAGCCCCGTACCTTCTTACTTCTAGGTAAATAATATATTTACGATTAGGAACACATTCTCAACATGACTTCCCCAGGGGTGATTGTGTTCCGGTATTTTACCGGATTTCCGGTATTTTCATGATAGATTCCGGTATTTTCATATTCGAAAATACCGGAAGTAAAATATTTTTAATTATGCTTTTATCTTCCCACCTCCGGATTTTTTTTCTTTTTCGAATTTTCGATGATTATGCCGATAATTATTAATAATATTCATCAAATAGAAATGTTCAGATATAAATTCTAAGTGTTTTTTTTTTACCTTACTAAATTACCTTATTTGCATTCGATATGAGAATCGAATTTTTCTCACTTTTGATGCTTATTCCCCTTAGTTAGGAGACAAATAAATGAAATGTAACAAATGCAACTTTCATTGCTTTATAAATGCTTTTGCACAACAAAAAGCAATTCTGTTAGACTTTTGCTTTCGCCTTAAAATATTTTTTTGAAGATAATTGCTCATCACCAGCTCAAAAGTAACTTTATTACTCATTTACAATTTATTTAAATGCATGTACAATATTTTGACTAAAAACTATTTGAATATATGAAATGTGTTAGTTTATGAAAGGAAATTAATTATTACTAGGTGTGCTTAGTAATAGGGGCCTTGGTTTTAAAAAAACACTCCACCTCCCCCCCCCCCACACTTTTTCTTTAAAACTTTCAGGTATTTTTTTGTGAACTCACAATCACCCCTGCTTCCCTCTTAGAAATAAGCTGAACCCATTTGTTTCACTCTGTATTTAAGATACGTTTGAAATTAATGAGGAGTCGTTAATTTCATACACCCCCCAACTTTTTTGTCCCCGCGACGGGTCAGAATATGACTAATTATGGTTCTTATTTGAAAATTACAATGTTCATTGATCTTTGCAAACTCTAAACATGTTTAAAAAAACATGAATTTTTCCTAGCATTTCTTTTTTTCCAAAGTCCCCCCCAATGTTCAGCAGTCAGCGACGCCCATGGCTATAGCTGGTTAGTCGCTTTGTTGAATCAAAATTGTTTAGAGCAAACATGTTTCACATAAGCTTGGCTACTGTAATAGTAACCAAATACAAATTGCATAGCTAAAGTTTATTTAGCACTCGCTGCAGGAATGGCGTGGGAGACAGAGGGATTAAATATTACTAACATGGGGAAAGCACCATGATGGGAGGTCACCGTGACCGGCCAAAAATTTCATTTAACAAATTGCCGATTCAGCGAAATTGGAACCATACGTAACTAATTTTCTGAGGCCCAAATGCCCCTTTTCATTAAATTTTACCAATTGGTAAATTCAAAGTTTCTGCCCCCCTTCTAAATTTTAAGCTGCAACGATTCTGATTACCAATTCTAAAAATGGTAGTTTATACAGGTGCAGACTATTAGAGTACCTGATAAAAATTGGTCCAGTACTGAGTGTTTGGTATGTCACTATTTTTTTTTTTTTTTTACAAAAATGTATGAGTATTGAATTTCAACAATTACTAGGCATTGATAGAGTACTGAGTACATACGGAGTACTAAGTGTAGCAACAGTTACAAAATAAGTATTGTTATTAGCAAGCAGTAGCATACATTACACCCTCTCAGTTTCTTCCTTTCCAACCAATTCCCCTTGCGGCCCAATTCTGAGAGCATAATTTTGAGACCCACTAACAAGTACTAATTGCGCAAGTAAAAATCTGATGAAAAATAGACGTCTAATCAATATGCATGATGAATAAAGGTGTATGTGCAGATTCAATAAACAGTGAAACTTTGACAAGTCAAAGTTGTAAGGAATGAGAAAAAAATTAAGAGTTATTGAAAAAGAAAGCAAAATTATCAAATTAAACAGAATACTACCGCTGAAACGATTAAATTAATAATATGAGTAAAAAAGTTACTAAGTAATGGATCAAATATGTTACACATTTTCTACAACAACCTTTCAGTGATTATATAAGTTCAAGAGTTTGTATATGTTGCAAAACTAATTTTTACTTATGAAACTGCTTTTTCGCGAATGATTAGCTTCCTTCACTTATTTTACCAATGCTCCCTTAGGTTCTGGACATACATGCTGTCTAGTAGGCATTTTCAGTTAGGATTAAAATTTTCATCAGCAATCACTTGCAGATGATACTCTTCAATTTTGTTATTTATGAAAGTGCTTCACTGCATAATATTTTTGACAGACTATCCTTCTTAGCTATGGCAGACACTTCTTTAATTTATTCAACTTTTTCGTGCAAGTTAAAAATTTAAAGTATTTCCTAGCCATTAAAAAGTTCTATGTTAAACGTTGAAATAGCACCATAAACACTTGCTTTGGTTCTTTTGGAGAAAAGCGACTTCGACTTATCGAGTAGCATAGCAAGGAAAATTTTATGACGGTTATGATATTAAATTTGGCTTATCGAATATTTCGACAATGAAATTCGGCTTACTGAAAATAAATAACATACATTCTCCATTCAGTTAGATGGGAATAAATCTATTCACTTCAGCTAGTCGAAGTTTTCGATTCGTCCAAGTTCAACTTACCAAAGTTTCAAGTAGTAAGTTTTTCATCAAAATCTCCATGAACGAATCACATCTTGTTCAAACTTACAAACCGCTTGTGGCACGGAGTAGAAGCTGTTTGTATAAACCCATTTCATCATACTAAGCGATTTTGAATTTTCAGACTTCACCAAAATTAAGTTAAAAATTTTTACTGTATCAAGAGTTCTTTTTTTTTTTTTTTTTAATCTGATTCAAATTATTAACAGCAAGTGCGTCTGATATCTTACAATGTGTAAATTGAGCTAAGACAACAACTGATCAAATTCTTTGACCAGTTTTGGGAGTTTCATACATTTTTGTTGTGCAGTATTTAGAGAAAAATCACACACTCACTTTGAATAGAGTAAATTCGTTGTATGATCGTCATTTCTTCACGAAAATGTTTTTCGCAAAACGCGTTTTGTCGGCTCATGATTGACCCGCGGGGTAACGCGAAGCCAGTTTCTTCGACGAATCATCTTTAACACATAAATGATCGGGCATAACTTAAATTAAAACATAAATTATTCAACTATGTTGAAAAGAAAGGGCCACAAACGAATCGCACATAAAACGATGTAAACACACACAGGCATGCTAGCAAAGGAACTAGGCTACGGTTAAAGCGAGGCCACGATTAGCGTTTAGTTTAGTGCAACTAGAGTCCCTATAGGAACTCGAAGTGCAACAACATGCAACAGTAATCAGTAACTTAACATATATTAATCGTGAATTATCAATTTTAAAACAGACTAATATTTTGTTTTTTCCCAAACTCTTGTAATTGAAATCAAGATTTTAGAATAAGTAATTAGAATAAACATTGGATTTGCTTTCAAATATCAAACTATTATTCGACATACGAACTTTCACGGACAATGGATTGAATGTTCAAATAAAAAAATACTAAAAACCTGATGAATCAGAACAACATTTACCTTTCCAGCTTTTTTTCAATGGCTGCCGCGATCAGTCTGCTTTCTAAAAAAAAAAGAACAAATATTATTCGGCGTATAACTTGAAGGACGCTGAATTCAATGTTGAAATTACAAAATACTTAAAATCTGATACATGAAAAAATAGTTACCTTTTCAGCTTGCTTCTATAATGGCTGACGATCGGCTTCGGTTCGATCTTCGTTGTTGAGCAACATTACTGCTTTGGCATTTGGCGGGCTCTGAGCTAAATTCCTATTGGCTTTCAGCATAGATGGCGCGTTACGGATTCTGGTGAATTTACGGTAGATTAACTGTTCGAGAAGAAAATGGTTAACTCGCCGTTTTTCTCAGCGTTGACGGTTTGGAAAGCATCTTATAAATGGTTATTTGACTGTTGCTGGGTGTATACGGTAAAATGACCATATTGTTTAATGTTAATTAACCATTTTTTCGGTGAAATTTCTAACAGTGTGACTATAGGGGACCGTGAACTTTTATGCTATAAAAATTGAATTTTCTAGAAACAGCTGTTTTTGGGCTCTAAATCGGCATTTTCTATTAAAGCCGCTTATTGACTTTACATTTTTTTTTTTTTTGTTTCTTTTGATTTGAATTTATCTTTGACCAATCGACAGTATGCTATCTGGATTCTATTCCTTTTTCTGATATCTTCTGTGCTTTGTTTTAACGCAGATGCACATTTGTTTACTACACTGAAGCAGCCAGGATTTCCTCTGGGGGGTGGGAGTAGTCATAGAAATTCTTACTTGCATACATGTCTACATCTCTTTTTTAGTCTATTTTTAAGATATTAAATAAAGCTCGATCAATGCATTGGCACCAATGGTAGGAAAAATTATCCATCAGCATCGTCGGCCGTTGCTTACCTGACAAAATATCGGCCCATTGGCCTCTGGAAACATCTAAATGCCAATGTATCGCCGTTAAGGATGTCGGAATTTGTCGAATTTCTGATCGCTACCGAAATGTTCACAGTACACACGCACATATCAAACGATCGCTTCGTTCATCGAAATAATCGCCATATAAATTCAAATATTACTCTGCAAAAAATAAACTGTTGTTTTTACAGTATAATACTGGCGGCCCAG